>JAQQPU010005564.1:3951-27459 GCA_029168905.1 Artemia sp. Kazakhstan ARC1039
ATCCCCGGAAAATACTCCCGTAAAATACCCCCGTGCAAAATACCCCCGGAAAATACCCCCATCCCCCCTGTGGAAAATACCCCCGGAAAATACCCCCCCTCCCGTTGAAAATAAGGCTTTCCAAATTTGCGCCAGCCACCATTATAAGCATGGAATATAAACATTTATACAAACATACAATTATAAATATATAACACAAACATTTAGTTTCATCAAGTATAGTCTTACCAGTCTAAAGTTACGAACTTGAGCAAATTGTCCTGATTTTCGAAAAAAGGGGGAAACAGCCCCTAAAAGTCATGAAAGTAACATCATCAGATTCAGCGTATAAGAGAACCCTAGTGTATCTGCAAAAATGTGGAATTTTGTATTTTTTGCCAGAAGAAAGATCAAGGATGCGTGTTTATTTGTTTATTTTTTTCCCCAGGGGTGATCGTATCGACCCAAACGGAAATTAAGGTTATAGTGCCCTTTTTAAGTGATCAAAAAACTAGAGGGCAAATAGGCCCCCACCCCTGCTCCTTTTTCCCCAAATTCGTCCGATCAAAATTTTGAGATAGCCGTTTGTTCATTCTAGTTGTTGGGTATAAAATTACCCCCCCCCCCACAGCACCAGGGGAAAAGTCTTTAAGTTATGAAATTTTCCCATTGTTTGTGCATAGTATTTGTTATTGGAATGTAGGCATACATTTTTGGGTGGGATGGGGGACAAATTTTCGGCTGGGGGTTTTTCGACGTGGGAATTTTCCATGGGGAGGGAAGTTTCCAGGGAGTGAACTTGTCAGGGGAAATTCACTGGGGAAATTTGTCAGAATTCTTATACAAAATTCTTTTTATGTGTCTTGCTTTCTCTTTTCCGTCTTAATTTTACTGGCAGAGTGGTTAAGAGTAATTGTCCGGTATAAATTTTCACCAGGATTGAATATTTCCCTGGAGAGGGGGTTTCTCCGCATAGGTGGGGCCAGATTTCCTGGCATTATGTAAAAAACGATTAGAAATTAAATAAAAAAGTTTTTTAACTAAAAGTAAGGAGACACATTAAAACTTAAAAAAAAACAGAAATCATTACACATATAAAGGAGGTTGCTCCCTCCTCAACACCTGCTCTTTACGCTCAAATTTAAATTTTGTCCCAATTGTTTAATAACGACTCCTGAAACACACGGGGCCTTTTAACTAGTACAATAAAACGTTTTTAAAAGTACTACAAATCTTTAGCGTAAAGAGCGAGCTGTTCAGGAGGGGGCAACCCCCTTTATATTCATAATAATTTCTGTTCGTTTGAAGTTTTAATGTTGCTCCTTACTTTCAGTTAAAAAAAAAACTTGTCTTTTTTATTTAAAGTATGGTAAAGGACAACTTTATTCAGTGTGAGACTAACTCTGTTGCGGTAAGTCTGACGTTTGAAAAACCCGATATTCCTCTTTATCGATTCAGTGCATTATCGTGTTTTTCGATTTATCGACTCGACTCTCCAATGAAAGGAAACTGCTGGGGGTTGGGGAATTATCTGGAGGGAGAAATACCAACAGTAAAACCTTTCCGGAGATGATTTTTTACATAATTTTAAATTTAAAAATACGATCGTCATTAATACATAGGGGGAAATTTCCACGAAGGAGAAAGTGTCTTTGATGAGTGTCGCAGGATGGAATTTTTCGTGGGAGAGCTTCCTGCAAGGGAATTTTCCGGGGGATTTTTCTTGAATTCCCATTCTTTTGAGATAGTAGTAACGCGACGGTAAACGAGCTATTTTAAAATTTGCTGTATAAGGTTTTTCACTACTTTTAAGTAATTAACGTTTAATTAACGTGTAATTAACGTGTAATTAATATGTAATTGACGTGTAAATTTTGTTTTTTGGCGAGAGATAAAAAAAACAATTAGAGAGTTTTGATTTTCCGGAATTGCCCGGCAGTAACTTTTTCCATTTTGGACCGATTTTCCTGGGACTTCTTTAATTTCAAGCATGGATTTTTTCACCTTTAGAACCCTGTCTTTAAGTTGGAATTGCATCCACTTTATCAACAGTAAGAGGAAATCAGGATACTAGAATTGATCCACCTATTAATTTTAGATTTCACACAATAACAGGTCAGCAAACTAATTTCTTTAAAAACGTGATGGAGGCAACTTTTGCATCCTAGTTCTGATACATAAAACGTGGTATTGTATCCGTAATTTCGTCTCCTTTTAGTGACTCCAGCCCAGAAATTCACCTTTACTGATCTGTTTCTAATCATCTTGCTTCACCAGAAGGGACCATGTTACTTAACACTTCTCTCTTTAGATTTTCAAATCAATATTTCCTCTACTTATGAAAAACATTGGCGCATGTCCGCTTTCTCGGGAAGTCTCAACATCTTTTCTCTAAAGGGGGCTAGTTTCCATCCTTGTCAGGGGATATTTGAGAGCTCTATGAATCTTTTGTAGAGTGCTTAAGACTAGGTTCTATTAGTGATGAAAGTGAGGGATTAAAAAATGTGGATTTTTGTTGTTGTTGGTGCTATAGTGGCTGTTGGGAATTATGCACTTTCTCCTATGCTTAGAGGTTTGACTGAGTTTTTTTTCTTGTTAATTTGGCCATCGTTAACTTATTTCAAATAGTAGCCTGTACGAAAAGTGTGGTTCAATCCCGTTGTCTAGGGCTATAACAAGAAAAAGGTTGAGACGGCCAAGATACGTTCTACGGATGATAGATGACAGATTGCCAAAGATCGTCCTTTTCGGCCAATCGTCTTGGGCTAAACGGAAAGCAGGTCGTTCTCGGCTGGCGTGGGAGGATGTTGTAAGGAAAAATTTAAGGGAGATCGGAACTTACTTGGAGGGTGTAAAGACGGAGGTTTTGAATAGATTGGGATGGAGGAGGATTATGCGTAGCTATACTGGCCTCGGGCGACTTGGTGTTGCGGTGAGTTGTTAGAAGTAGTAATAAAGTCCCTACTTATTCCCAATTTATGCTCTTACTAAAGAATTTACTCAGAACCAGCAGGACCGTATGTTACAGCGCTTTTCAACAATTAACCTAATCCCCTTCTAGTTCTCAGACTTCAGCCGCCTTTTATTTCATTAACATCGACATTTAAATTATTGTGTAATTTTTTTCTCTTTTTGATCTTTTAAAATTAAGTACTTAATAAGTTTTCTTTTTTTAACTTTTATTTCATGTTTGACCGATTGTCCTCCACTTTTCTTTCCCACATTTATTTCACGGTTACAGGTATTTAATTATTATTTATTTTATTGTTTAACTGATTTCATCAACTTTGGACTGCTTTTTGTATTCATGCGAACATTTTACCATAGATAAATCTGTATTTAGTGGGTATGCGTGTAACTGAACCCTCATGCAACTGAGCCCCGTGCAACTAAATCTATGTAACTGAGCCCTCAACATCTGAACTCTAGTTTAACTGAATCGCTTTGTAACTCAATTCCCGTGCAACCGAAGCCTTGTGTAATTGAATTTTCAAGCAACAGAACTCCATTTAACTGACCCCTCTTTCAAATGAATCGCCGTGCAACTGAGCCCCACTTAACCGAACCCTTGTGCAACTGAGCCCCATTTAGCTGAGCCCTCTTGTAATTAATCCTCTCACATTTGAAACCCCGTGTAACTCAGACCTTTCCAATTCTCATGAAGTAAATCAGATTGTATGATTTATGTTTGTAATTTATCAACGCTTTTTAGGCCTATACCAAAAAAATATATATAACCCGCAAGTAAATATGGAAGACCAGTATTTTTTGTTATTGCTTTCTATTTTTAAATATGCCTTCAGGGCCATATCCGGGATTTTTTCAAGGGTGGGGGGCTACAAAAATCCTTTAAAAATCCGCCAAAATGTGTTTTACTGCATTTTATCACGTTTTTAAGAGTCGGGCTAAATTTAGGGCGGGGGAGGCTCAAACCCCCTAACCCCTACCCTGAATACAGCATTGTATGCTTTCAATTGTAATAGTACATCTTTATATATACGGTATACATATAATAATTACTCTGTGTTAAAGAAGATTAGTTAATTTTTTGTTATTTTTTATTTATTTTCATTTTAATTTATTGATAAGGGTAATGAGACATATAAGTGATGCTGAATAAGGAGATTAGGACGCCGACAAATGGGGAATAGTCGTAGCCACTTTTTGCGGATAATTCTGTCAGAGTATGTGGGGAAGAAAGTGCTAAAAGTGAATATTGAAAAAAGAGAAAAGCTGTTGAGTAAAAGTAATAAATAATACTATAATAAAAATTAATAAATAAAATTAATAAATAAGTAAAAATCAAGGAACAAACAATTAGTCGGTTACGAAATGTACAAGCTCATAAGAATCCAGACCTATTTTCACTGGATTTCTTTCCTATTAAAGGGTTGTAAACAAAAATAAATATTATAAATTTATTCGCGGTGGTGGTTCCAGGAATAAGTAAACTACTACTCACCAGTTTAGCTAGGTCAAACTAGTTAAAACTGGTTTTAAAGGTCTCTTGGATGATGGGGTATCCTTTACCATCTTATTTACATGGATGAACATGAGACTATCTTTATTGTTGTCAAATAAAACATTTTTTTGCCATCGTACCAAAAAAAAATGTTAATATCAATTTCATTACCTATTATGTCCTAGCGAGCTAACGAAAAGTTGCCATGAATAATTGTAAGTATAATTCTCTTAGAATTTGTAACGTTGTGGAAAAAACCTGACGAATTTTGAGCACAAATTTAAAAAAATACGAAAAATAAAAATTGCAAGCATTAGGAATAACCATGGAAAACCTAGATTTACACATTAGTTCTTTTTTTAAAGTTCGAAATTGGTTTAAAATCTTTGTTGGCATTCAAAGTTCCAATAAAAAAAAATCTCGTCCAGTTAGTACATTTCTTTGAGTTGATAATAATAAATCATTATTATTCCTAACAAACGTAAATAATAAATAAATCAATCCTAACAAATAATAATAAATCCTAACAAATTTTTTTTTCATGAGCTAACAGAAAATTGTGATAAGCAATTGCTACTAAAATTCTTTAACAATTTGAAACGTTAATGGAGAAGATTGTTGATACATTTGGAGCACAAAGGTTGAAAAAATCAAACTTGTAAATTTCAGTGAATAAGAATTGACGAATTTTGTATTTTACAGTTTTCTATTGCATTTTTACTCTTATTGTATGTTTAGTTTGTAATTTGTTTAAATATTTGGTTAATTTCTAATTTTCTGTTAGAAAATTTGTAGCAATTGCGCTGCCGCGAGCTAACAGAAAACTGTTGCAAACAGTTGTAATTACAAATTTCTAGCCATTTGACATGTTGTCATAGAAAATTATTTGCAGATTTTTAGCACAAAATTCGAAGAATCGGAAAGTATAACATGTAAAAATGGCATATCCAGGGAGGAGTTAGGAGGTTTGAGCCCCCCTCCCTCGAAATATTTCTATGGCTTGTAAAACGTAACAAACATGAATATAAATAAATTTTACATGCGCTTTTTAAAGTTTTTTTTTATAACCTCCGCCCGAAAAAATCTTTTTGTGTCCCCCCTTCGAAAAAAAACCTGGATACGATCCTGCATGTAAATCTTGAGAAGTAACTGTCAAGAAAATGTGAGCTTGACACTTATTTTAAATTTTGGAACTTACTTAAACTTTGTTTACATTCAAAACTCCAATTTTAAAGTTTTTCCCCCACTTAAAACATTTTCCATGTGTTGGTAGAACAAATACTTGATAGATAACAATTCTTTTTCTGCGAGATAACAGAGGCTTTTTGGTAACAATCGGGATGGCGGAAACAAGAATATATTAAACAAGAATTATAATTGCTCCCCTTATAATTTGTTTTTGCTGTATAAAATAACTTTAATCTTGTCGTTTGGGGTAAACAATTATACCCGTATCAGATACCCGTACCCGTATCTGAATTCTTGTACATAAAACCATTAATATAGGATTTTCTTTACAAGACACTTCGAGAAAAGTTTTTTTTTTCGTTTCTAGTCCTAATCCCTTTGTTCAAGCTGAAATGGTAGCCTTTCAAAACTTCTTTCATCATTTGAGGTGATGAAACTGCTTCAGAAGTTGAAATTCAATATTTCTTTTTGCTTTCCAGATGGTGAGTTTACTTATGATGAAAGCTTTTGGAATGAAGATAATCCCGTGTGTAAGCAAAATAGTCAATATTTACCTTAGAGAGATACGCTTTTATTGTTCTTGCTTTTTTGTGCTTTCTAAGAACCAATTATTTTAAAGAGTCAATTCTTTCTGCTTTCTAAAAAATCATTAATTATAAAACGAATTTTCCAATAGAGAAATTATGATGCGAAAAAAACCCATTCTTGGTTAGTATTTGTCATTTCTTTTTGTTCTTGGAGGGAAGTAATGCCCTCCGATCTTAAGGGTGATTACTAGAAAAGGGAGACTGCTGACCTCTAAAGGACTATATGAAATTATTTTTTTTAGTTCTTGGTAAATTTTTTGGTTCTCTCAACTAATTCACTAGCTGGAATTTGATACTCCACAATACTCGATATGGCATTTTAAAGCTGATTCCAGATAGGCTAATCGCAGCCCCAGCCCCCTTTGCTAATGGGGGCCACCTTAGGTATTTAAAAAAAACTTTTCCTTTTTTCAGTTTGGCTTTATTTAGCTTTATAAACCAAGTTTCGGTAAGTGTGTTGTGGAAAAAAATGACTGAGACACATTTCTGAGAAAACCTTAAATATTTGACTAAATTACTGATCTTATCCATCTTATCGAAATATACATACCGGAAGAAGACGATTAAACCAGTTTAATCAACTGCCTGAGATTTCTATTACTACCCGGTGGTATGGAAAAACAACCAAATGTAGCCTAGGAATAACCTAACTTAACCAAATTTCAAATAAAAAGCTATGCTATAAAAATCGAGTCTTCACATTTATTCACGGGTTTTCATTGAAACCCTAGGTATTTGATCAAATTACTGATAGTTTTATCTTGCTGTGACCTATAGAAATTGGTATTACACATCAACTTCGGACTCCAAGTGAATTGATCAAACTACCAACAAAGCCCTGGAGGTTTTATCACATCTCTAGATTTATCATATCATCGTTAAGTTCCAAGGCTGTAGCCAGGGGGGGGGGCTTAGAGGGTTTGAAAGCAAACCCCCTCCGAAATGTTTCACTGACTCGTGAAAACGTAACAAAAATGGATATAAATAATTTTTTTATACGTTTTTTTAGTTGTTTTTTTAATGTGTACCCTCCCACGAAATAAAATCCTAAATACGGCCTTGTCACATTCTTATACAAAAATTTTGAAACTACTGTGAAAGGTACTGCAAGTAAATGTGGAGAAAATTTGCCCCATAACCATCCTTCTTGTAAAGGAATTTATTAAAACTATGCGTGAAATATGAATACTGAGGAGTGATAGTTCCCCTCATACTGTGGAAATATTTTGAATGTAAAATTAAAGTCTAAATTCTTATGCTTAAGCACAGAGGCACAAGGGGTCAAGGGGTCCCTGAGAACAAGATTTGTCTGAAGAACCCCTTCTCTACGAAAAATACAAAACCATAACTAGAAATTTATTTTTAAAACCGTAGATACTCCCTATTCCACAACAAAGTTTTGAAACTTTAGCATAAGGAGTGATTGATTAAGGGGTGGGAGCTTCTCCTACGTCTAAAATTGTCTAATTATGCAGTGTAAAGCGAATACTCCTAAAAATACTTTTTTATTCTCAGAGCGTGGATCTTAAAAGTTAAAGCATAGCCTCAATAGCTGGGGCTTGAGGGTGGGGCAGCCTCCTTGTATTATAAGGTGGAATATATGATGCATAGAAATCAACTGAAATTAATTGCAAACAAACAATTATTCAAATAAACGCTGCCCATGACGTCACAACTTATCATAATAGAAATTTTCTTAAGTTTCAAATCCCACTCCTTAGCTACATCAGTAATTTTATCTTTTCCGTTGTACCATACCAGTAATTAAAATAAATGTTTTATTCGTTTTCGGGTATTTATTTGAAACAAAAGAGTGACGTATGGGCTGCATGTTCGCACAATAAAAGGGACAGGAGGTAAAGTAAAGTGAAGTACTTTAAGGAATGACTTAACTAAGTATTTTAGGATGTTTAGACTTGCTTATGTTAATACTAAAAGCACTTCACTTGACACTACCCTCTACTCCCTAATGTCCAGGGGCGTCGTTTGGGGGTGGCAAGGGGGGCAGTCCCCCCCCCAATAATGTGGAGAAAAAAATATTATACATCCCATGCCCTTTGAATATCCAGATATGGACCCCTCTTGCCCCCCAATAAAAAAGCTGGAGAATCGCCCCTGCTAATGTCCAAATATATAGCCCAGATTGTGTATTTCCCATGCATTTTGCCATAAGTCCCTCTTTCGTTTCAACTCAATACCTGTATAGCGAAGTAACTTAATCCACGAGTAAATAGTGGTGTAGGCATAACGGAAAGTATCCCAGTGATTAAAGGAAACCAAACTTTTCGAATAGTATGAATGTCAAAGCCAAGCAAAAGTACGCTTGGCTCAAAGTATCCACATTTCTGCGTATTCTAACATGACTTCCTAAAAAGACACTGGGTTTCTTAGAAGCTGTTGCAAGAGGGGGCTCCCTATTTACAGCTAAAAGTTTTGTACGGGCTTTTTTTTCGTTATGGTTGTCCAAAGAAAATGTTTAAAGTAACTACTGTTCCAAATTGACAGTTTGCATGAAAAATATAAGGTAAATATGATGTTTTCGACAAGGATAAGTAAAAAGAAAAATTTAGCGATTTGATTGGTATCTTTGTCCAACAGAGAATATGTGGTGCATCTTATTCATAACCTATTCCTTGGAAAGAATGCGTTTTGATTCTGGGCTGGCAAGCATTGGGACTGATTAGGATTTTAATTTATTTTGTTTTTTCTTCATTTTCTAGCTTTGTGCCTCTGTTGGAACCTTTCTTGTAGGCTATATATATTTTCTCTACTTTATTGAAAATACTAAGGAAAACAAATTAATGCATTTTTTTGCCCCCTGGACCCAAATTTGGTTTATTTATACCTGAAAACTGCATTTTTTTTTTTTTTTTTTTTTTTTTTTTTTTTTTTTTTTTTTAAATTAAGAAGATGTTACGATAGTGTCCAACTTTCGTCAGTGCTACCACGTTGAAAAGTAAAAATAAATAAATAAAAACAGTTCGCCTTTCGTCCGTAAAAATTCTAACATTAGTAATGTGTGAATTACGGCTATTACTATTACGGGATAACTCATTACAGCCGCCTGAGGCCAGCACAGCTTCGCACGCTACTCCTACATTCCAATTTGTTTAAGGCCCCCTCTTTACCCTGTCCCAAGATTTTTCGATTTCCATTAAATTTTTCGTAGATAATTTCGGAGACCACACTGCCTTTCCATGAGGATAAAATAAAAATTCAAAATAGGGATAAAATCCTTTTTAATTGACAGTGTATAATAAATTTCACAAAAAAATACCAGATATTTCGGTCACATATACAGTGACCGTCATCAGTAGTAAAACATCTTTATTATCAGTAGTAAAGCAGTTTTACTACTGATGACGGTCACTATATATGTGACCGAAATATCTGGTATTTTTTATGAAATTTATTATACACTGTCTATTAAAAAAGATTTTATCCCTATTTTGAACTTTTATTTTATTAAATTTTTCCTTACAAGATCCTTCCACCCCATTCAGTTCGATCTGCTTTTCGTAAGGCCCGAGAAGGTTGACCGAAAAGGACTATCTTTGGCAATCTGTCATCTTTCATTCGCAAACAGGTCCTAGCCATCTTAACCTTTCTCTCATTATAGCTCTAAAAAGTGAAATTGGCCCACATTTTTCGCACAGCTTACTGTTTGAAAAACGGTCAGTCAGTCGATTACCCAAAACAATCTGTAGGTAATTTCTCTGAAAAACATCTAGCAAATCCTTCTTCCTCTATTAGAGCTCCCATGCTTCAGAACCATAATTGACCACTCTCATCACTGTAGCATCCAATATTCTAATCTTGGTTTGCAGACTTATCTTCCTGTTCTTCCAATTTGTTTTTCAACTGTGATCTTCACAGTGCTCACCGTCTTTACTAATTATGCTACCTAGGCAAGCAAGCTGTCTACTTCATCCATCTTCTTGTATGTAATACTAATACTTAAATAGTTTTAGATTATTTTTGCTGATTCTCACTCAAATTTCTTTTTGTTTAAATTTGATGTTTATAAAAGTGGAAACTCCTTAACTGCATAGAGAGGTTTTTTTTATGGATTTTCCCTACCTTTTAAGACATGTGTAGATGTGTAAGTTTTCACCTAAGCAGTCCGAAAAATTAGATTTCGTTTTCACTTGCCTTGGTAATGGCAACTTGGTAATGGAAAATGGCAACAAACATGGAAAACATCAAGAGAAACCTTGCTCTCCGCAAGCGCTTGATTTGTCAAGAAGTGACATTAATGGTCTTGGCAATTTTCTTAAAAAGGCTTAAAATCATAATAAAATGATGTGATTTTGTTTTGCTTAAAGCAGCCCACTCTGTTATTCAACTTTCAATAATTATGAGGACTTTTTGGAAATTCATCTGTGTTTATGTTGAGTGCAAGAAGAAAGAGGTAAATCAAAATACATTACGTGTACAAAAAAAAATGTTTGTGAAGTTGTAGGTAGTACCATTAAAGTGTGAAGCAACCATTAAAGTATTACGAAAGAATATTGGGTTCTGTTTTGCCATCCAGTGAGTGGTTTACACACTGGTTTGTACACTCGTTTACACAGGGTTCCTCACTCAGAAAATTCAAAGGAGCGATTATACAAAACGGCATAAGGTCTCAAAAATTTTGTCTATTGCGGAATAGGATAATTTCGCTCGAGAAATATAACATAAGTAGATTGTACCTTACATCCAGTTTTTAGTTGTTGGTTATCAGTGGTGATTCTCCAAACAATCTTCCCTTATACTTTTCTTTTTTCAGTGGAGGCTGAGAAATTGTTGAGAGAGCACAAGGAGAATCAAGAGCTTGTTAAGCGAATTGGATCTTCCTACTATCAAATTATTTATCCAGTTCAGTACCGTCAGCAAGAAAAATTAGGTATATCTACCAGGGAAATTGGAACTGCTAAGGTAAACCATTGATTTGAATAGGTAGTTAAAGAAAAACTTAACTGATTTTTGGGTAGTATCTAATACACTCAACATCACCAACTAAGTTTTAAATTTCTAGTTCGAGGAAGCCAGTTTGAAGTTCGAGTGCGTTAACGTCTTTCAATTTTTTTTTAGAAAGAATGAAATCGCATTTTTATGAGAAATCACCAATGCAACGGCTCTGAACGCTCTCTTTAAACAAATTGCTTGAAATAATAAAATAAAATTTGAATATATATTCATTTTTTTTCCGTGTATCATCTTCTTCATCCTATGACTCCTCTGCTCAGTTCAATTCAATTCAATTTATTGAAATAAAAAAAGAGGAAATGTAACACCAATAATAAATAACACAGTGACTTTAATATTTTCCTAGTTTCCCCATTAAACGAGGGCTTACTGACTTCCCTGACCCTGTTTACATTTTGGAACGCCATGTTTGCCACACAGCCCCACCCCACCTGGCACAGTTCTGTCAAGCTTGGTGTCGTTCAGCCACGACTGGCAGAGTTCTGAAATGCTTTGCTCAGTTCCATGACGGTTTGTCCTCCTGGGCAAAGAAGCTTGATTTTTTCGTTATAAAAGATTTGTTATAAAAGCAAGAAGGTTGGCGAAAAATCAGCTAAAAAATGATATCTAACAGCTTACAAAGATGTAGTTCTCCTTTGAAAGTGTAGTTGTTTTTAGGAATCAAAATATTTTGATTTTTGAGTTTTTACAGACGGTGAATTTCGTTAAATAAAGTTATTAGTTTTGTTGTTTACTTTCGCGGTGTTACAGCATTTACGAAAATGTTGTACCCCCTTTATTTTGAAACTTGGTACTATAATATCCGCAAGCGCATGAAAAATATCGGGGAGATGAAAGGGTTGCAAATTTATTTTATATAATTTTGAGCTGATTTTGCATGCCTTATATAGAATGTATTAGTTATAAAAATTCTTTATATAATCATCACACACTTATTTTGTGACAAAAAAAAATAAACGACAATGATTCTAATAGCTTAGAACATAAATAAAAAATTGTTCAGATAGCATAATTATAAATTGTATTATAATTATTAATTTATTGTTTGTTTGTATGATTATGAAAATTTTAAATAAACTAAAAAAGTATCATAATAATAGTAATAACAATAACAATGAGATTAGACTCCAAAGAAATCTCATTCAGTTCTCTAGAATTATCATTTACAAACTTTATTTCTGTTGGGTATTTTATATCATTTCGTTTTGTTTCATGAATTTCTCCCTCTCCCTCTCTCTCTCTCTCTCTCTCTTTCTCTCTTTCTCTCTCTTTCTCTCTCTCTCTCTCTCTCTCTCTCTCTCTCTCTCTCTCTTCTTTCTCTCTAAAAGATGAAATTTCCGAGAAATAAGCCGTCACCCTTGACGTTGATAGGCAGTTGAAGCTTTTAAAATACGAAAAGATTGTATATGTAGTTCCAGGGTTTTCTAGGGTAGATGCTTTTTCTTGTATAAAATGCTTTAGTTACTAAAAAGTGATTTAAAAATAATATTGCAATTACTTTTGTAATGAAACAATCATATCATTACATGATATAATAATTATGTATAACAAAATAATTGTAAATTGAAATAATTATGGACCCCTAGAGCCTAATTATAAAGTTAAATAAAATGGAACCATTAAGAACTCGTGCGAAATAATTATGGGATGTGTCTTAAATTTTCCTCAGAAAAGGGAGAAACTCAATTCATTTAACGTGGGGTAAATACAGCTGTTTTCCCTTAGTTATCCCCGTGTTGTTCCTCGAAAGCATAATGTAAAATTAACAGCCGACTGCTATTTTGACTGCGTCAGATAAGATTCACTTCTAAAATTGCGGTGGGCAAAACTTTCAGCATGAAAGACGCGATACGATTGGTCAAAAAAGAAAAGAAAAAAAAGACAACATGGCAAATTGGCAAAACACGGCAAAATAATAAAAGTTGAAGGTCATCTTGGCCATCACCTTACCGAGTCTTAATCCTGCCATATAATAATAGTATATTTAACTATAGCCTATAGTATTTATTTACTAGTTTTATATAATATTTAGTGTTTATTTATTAATCTAGTATATATTTACTAGTTTTAAGTGTTAATTGTAGAAGAGTTACCGTTAACTAGTTCTGTTCTTTTAGAGCCTAGATCGTTCAGATTATCGACAAGGACGAACACAGGTTAGTTGATAAATTATTAATTTTTAACGTTATGTAACGTTATTTTTAACGTAACGGTAAACATTAAAATATTAATGTTTTTAACGTTAACTCAGTGTGCAATTAAAATATACCCTTTCATGGTTTGTATCTAAACTTCTTTTTTTTTGAAAATCATCTTTTATTCAGTAAGTAACCGACAGCCGTCAAATGTTCAAGTTTTACACAGCGACAAAGCCGGTTAAATTAAATATTAAAACTACTAGGGTAGGTATGGCGATACGAAGTTAGGCGTTGGAGGCTATAAAGTTTAAACTAAATGCTTTAGTAGTTTTAATTTTAGTTTTAGTTTTAATGGCTTTCATCGATGATCACAAATGAATATCTTGATTACATTTTGGCGATCTTCGGGTCTAAATTGCTGTTTTACGTAATAAAATTGTATAAAATGCCCTTTTGCTGCCATCTCCGGTATCTACAAATTTGTTACAATCAACCCTAGGAAAAAATACGAACAAATAAACACATATCAGTAACCATCAATCTCGAAAAAACTCAAAATGTCGCATTTCTCTAATAGTTTGAAAGTGTAATTGTTTACCTAGTATACTTCGTTCAGTGGGGGTGATTTCCCTCTTTTTCTAAAATTAGATCAGCCTCCTAAATTTTGAAGAGAAGTTTCAATCTTGATCAGTGTTGTGGCTGGAATCATGGTTGCAGCGGTAGCTGCAACCTCGTAAAGAGCGAGCAACAGCCCATAGTAACCAAAAGTTAAAAAGTGCGTTTAGAACAAAAATGCCTAGTGAAAAAAATTTCCATCTGAAACTGATTTAGGCATGTTAATTATTATTTCGGTTCGTCTTAAAAGTAAAAGTTTACTGCGAAAAGAAATTTGTGGTGATTTCGAATAAAAGCCTGAAACCCCCTACGATCTTCAAGTGCCATATGATACAAAAATGGCACTTTCTGTGCCATTTCTAAAGGGGTGGGACTAGTGGGCTACCAAAACATCATAGACGGATCTTTAGCAGCTAACATAAAAGCTATCTCTTATATTTACGTTTTCCCTATAAAATCCACCATCTGCAAGTGCCAAATGGCACTACAAGCGGCACTATCGGTGCCATGTCTCAAGTGGAAAATCTGGGGCTAGTTCTTAGAAAGATGTTTAATGACTCATTTGAAAGCTATTGCTCATATCTACGTGCTTTTTCTAACGTCTGTAAGTGTCATACAACACTAAAAACGGCACTTTTGGTGCCACTTCTTAAGTGGAAAAGCTTGGAAGTATAAAAAAGTAACCTTGTAATAGCTATGGTCAATAGCCATAACTGAATATTTACAAGAAACCCTCCCGTATACTCCCCCTCCCAGCCCCCTTAGTAAGTCTTATTAGTCCTTTGGGAGAATTCACTATGAACTCTTTAACACGGTCAGCCGATGTTGAGGCTTGCAAAATGATTTTTCAAATATTGAATGTTCTTAAGAGGAAAAAATTCATAGAAGAACAAATAGTTGAAGCTCGAAATTACAAATGATTATTCCTTGACGTACCCCCTCCCCTCCACCTGTTCGGAAAAGTTCAGCCTCGCCAATTATAGTTTAATGCCCTCACTCTTTATAATAGAAGCTTTTATTATCTCAATGTTTTATAATAGCCAATTACAAATGTATTTGCTGAATAAGGTCCAATAACTATGTTTTGGTGATGACATAACTCTCCATAGTCTTTGGGAAAGGGCTGTAAGATTGAATTCGATCATCAGCCGCCAAAGTTCAGTTGCCAGCGCTTTAGACTTTGAATCAGAACGAAAAGGGTTCTGTTCCTTAATCAGGCATTTTTATTTCAATCATGGTTTGTGCCTTATATATGATTATTTTTCAGCCAATTCACTATTTTTGTTATTTTCTTGTGAATTGTGAAATGTACAATACACTATTTTTGGAACAAATTACGCCCCGGATCCCGACCCCTTGCCACTTAGGGGTTGGAGAAGTGTAGGCATATGGTTCTGGAACCACTCAAAGTTCCAGAAGGATTGAATCTTCAAAGAAGGATTACTTATTGTTAGTTTGTTTATTAATATTGTTTCCTTTTTTTACTATTCAATAGACATAATAAAACTATTTGTAATGTATATAGAGAAATCATAGCACTAAGAACCTATTTGCATTTTGTTTTTATGTGATATTTTTCTGGTTGTCAGGTTACTTTCCAAAGACTAGCTTTAAAATTTTTATCATAACTTGAAATTTTTTGTTGTACACTGTAAAAAAAATTGTCTAAATTCAACCAAAAATGTTTGTAATGCTTATTAACAAAAAAAACCCTGGAATTTCAACACCTGAAAATCGGCGAATTTAATATTAAAGACCTTATTGGGAATTTCCTGTTCATTATTTAATTTCCAATTTGTTGGGAAACAAAAATGTTGGATTCCCACACCCGACTTGAATTTTCAATTTGTTGACAAAACAACATGTTGGATTTTAAAATCCTTATTGGGTTTCTACCTTTTTTGTTGGATTTCCTATACTTTCATTGGATTTCCATCGCTAGCGTTGTTCAATTTATTAGACCCACAATCTAATTTCTAGGTTTTATTATTCATCTTCTCTTCCTAGTTTTGAACCATCAGCCATATTTTTTGTTGGATTTCCAGCTCTTCCATTGGATTTCTATCGCTAGCGTTGTTCAATCTCCTAAGCAAACACTTTAATGTCTAGTTTTCATGATTCCCTTTCTAGTTTCAGAAGCATCAATAAATATCAAATAAATACTCATTTATTTTACAAAAACAGAAAATTACCACAAAAAATTTCTCCCAGATGGTATGACCTTGACGCCTGTACTTTTTCATCACAGAAATCAGCAGTTCGACGGCGTAAACAGCTGGCCGACAGAAGAGACCGGAGCCAGAAATACTTTCACATCAGGAAAAACAGTGTGAAACACGAACCTGAAATAAGGATGAATGAAATTGATGCACAATTAAAAGATAAAGGTTCCCCTCCCCCTTTTTTTATAAGTTCAGGACTGAGCGGTTGCAATAATTATGCCACAAATCCTGGCTTTTCTGAATACCTTTAACGTACCAATCAAATTATATTGAAATCAATTTTCGAGTCAAACTTAGAACGAACTGAAATCACTAAACACAGGAGTTAGGTTACTGCAATTAAAAAGAAATAAAATCAAACAGTCTGTGGTAACGAACTGTAAGTAAGGAGTGACCCGGCTCAATTGTAACCGAAACTCTTAAGAACGAAACTTTGATACCAATAGATATGTCATAAGAATTGGATTTTTATGGTGATTTCAAATATATAAGTTACATCAAGTTTAGTCGTGCCCATCAAAAGTTACGAGCCTGAGAAAATTTCCTTACTTTCGAAAAAGGGGGGAAATCCCCTAAAAGTCATAAAATCTTAATGAAAATCACACCATCAGATTCAGTGTATCACAGAACCCTACTCTAGAGGTTTCAAGTTCCTCTCTGCAAAAATTGGAATTTTGTATTTTTTGCCAGAAGAAAGATCACGGATGCGTGTTTATCTTTTTTTTTTAATTTTTTTTTAACTCTGGAAGTCGGGTAATTTCTTATATGGAGAGAAATTACCGGACTTCCAGAGTTCATATTAAGGTTTATTTTATCTTCATTTTCAGTAATACTAAAGTGTATCTATTACAATTTAAGATTGTTTATTCCTCACTATTGGTATTATAGCTGGTGAGACCAAAATGTTACCGGATAAATCAATTCAAGATTTCTGTATGCTGTTCAGTGACTTTGCGGCTATTAAAAAAGTACTTATTCTTATGCTTATGTTTTTAAGATAATTTTAATTGTAGACTGAAAGTTACTGATATCACAGCTCGTGTAAGACTATGAAACGCTTTGTAGATTTGTTTGTTATTGTCAGGCTACACTTTTACTTTTAACTAATAAATCAATATTCTTGTTTGGTATACTTGGTTTCTGTGTTTTCAGTAAAGCGCTAGTTTTCTATAATCCTACAAACATAGGGAAATATGGTTAGTTGGTTTATTGTCCTAGTTTTATTGATGTATGTTAGATAGACTGTGAAGCAATAATTTTTGTTCGTTTCAAGTCTCAACTTCGCTCTTTACTTCCCTCAAATAATTAATCATTATGAAAAACCAAATCTTCAGATGATGTTTTTCTGTCGTCTCCTTTGCGAATGGCAAACTTCTGCGGTATCGTGGAAACAGCTTTTGTTGATCAACAGTTTCGAAGAAATTGAAAATCGTGAAATCGGCAGTTTTGTTTACAAAACAAATCGGAAGTTCTAAAATATCAAACACACAGCTTCTGTATTATTTAGAACTCCTTTCATTTTTGACACTTTTCGAATTGTCAATTGTTTATAACAGTTTGTAAAATAAGGCCATTTTAATTATAAATTTGACTATAGTATATTGTTTAAAATAATTGATTATAAGACTTGTCAATTCTTAATTAAACCCAAATTTTCTCTGTCGGTTTAGTAGTTCCATTTGTTGAAGGGTTTCTTTTTAGTAATTACCTCTGAGGAAGACAAATTTTGAAGGAATTTCTACTAAGGCGATTATGGTGGCACAATTAGCGGTTGATCAGCAAGAGAGTTCGAATTAAGTAATTCAACTGTATTTCACACAGTTAGAAGTAACAGTTTTTTCCTGCTGCCACTGCTTTCAGTTTAAATTAAAAGTCAATTTATGTTAAATTAAATTGAAACTTCCACTAGAAAAATACACCAAAAGCTTTTTTAAGTAAATTATTTTTCTTTATATTAAACTTAATAATTTTTTTGGATGGTCGGAGTATTTTGCGGACGAAAATTTTGCGGACTTTTTTCAATATTCAATATTGTTGATTAGCTCTCTTTTTTGAATATTTTTTGTTAGACTACAGAAAAACGCTTCTAATTTTCTTTTTATCTGTTTGAATACTTACCTGATTAGCAGCATTTGAAACACTTCTAATCCTTTTATGGAAGCAACTTGAGGTAGAAATACATAAACCATTCATCCCATCAAATGAAAAGGCTAAATCAATAGTGATTTAGGGGAGAAAATGGCAGAGAAAGAAAGCAAAATTGCCGAAAAATTACTATTTTTGACAATTCTGAAATCTAGGGAGCAATTGCACCCCCCCCCCTCCCCAATTGATAACCCTTATATTTTGTCAATAATACATTTTTCATAATTTGTAAAAAAATTTAAAGTACTAGTTGTCTTTTTTCGAAGCAACTGGATGCAGAAACCGTCCATCTTGTCAAATGAAAAAATTAAAACGAGAGAGAAATGGAGAGAAAAATCATAAAGAAGAAGAGAGAAAGTAATTGCTAACAATTTTGAATTTTTTCATCAATACAGTTTCTGAGTTTGTGAATGAATAACGTTAAGGAAAACTGGATAGCATTGCCCTCGTTCACAAAGAAGAAGCAAGTAAATTTTACTAAATGAAAAATTATCATATCTTCAATCAAAGATCTGTTGAAAGCCCAATCAAAGCTTTCAGTTGCATAACGAATACAATTTTCATCAATTAAAGTTTTCATTTACATCACAAATAAAATTTGATGGCGAAATCGTTTTCATAATCAGGAATTAGTTTTCAATTCTTGTCCAGATTGTGATTTTAGAAAAAACATCGTTTTTTCTGATTCTGATTTCGTTTGTCATCCCGTCATTACTTCTAAGATAACAAAAAAATGCCTTATTTTTACCTTAAAGTGTAAAATCCTTATTAGTTTTATTATACTAATTAATAAAAAAAACTTTCCGCAAAATAAGTTTTTCAAATAAAAGTAAAGAACTTCATCAAACCAAAACTGAGAAAAAATAGAATCAAATAATCTACCAATTGTAAAAATACCACAAATCAGCATCGATAACATAGCACATGTGTTTTGTTTTCAACATCCCCTTAAAGACACGAGGAAATTTTCAAATTAATACCATCAACCGGTCCTGAAGCATTGCTGATACGTCCTCTGGACAACCTATGTGGGCATAGTGTGTTTCAATTTATTTCGATACAGTTTCAATACTACCTAAAATTTTCGCCCTAATACCCATAAGTTTATTAGCAATAGCAGTAGCACTAGCAGTTATAGTAGTAGGAGTAGCCTAGAGTTAATAGTAGCAGTCTTGGGTTTAGTAGCAGTAGTAGAAATAGGAGCAAGTAGTTGTAGGAGTAGAAGCAGTAGTATTATGATGAAAATAATGTCTTTTGGTTAGTTCAACATCCCCCACAACAAGCCTTGTAAGTTTTCAAACACGAAACTGTTCCTAAGATGTTGCTGATATCCTCTTTTGACAACCTGCATACGGATGGCAGGCTGTCTTCCGTATAACAGAAATATTCTTTGAATATTTCACTTTCATACCCTTAGGTATAGGTGTAGCAGTAGTCACAGCAGTAGGGTTACTACTCAACTTAATGCAATAAGCCATTGCTATTACATTGTTGGTATGCCCTTTTGCTAACCTTTATATTCATATTCTTCTTGAAATTTTTATCTTAATGCTCTTAACCTTTCAAGTAGTTGCGATAGAAGTAGTAGATGGAGCTATAGTAATAGTAGTAGTAGAACTTATAAATGTTACAGTAGTAGCAGTAGGACATATTGCCCTTTGGTCAATCGAGCTCAATCGAACTGCTCCCCAGTCACTTTTACGTTTAAAAAGGGCACTATAGCTTCCAATCTGAATTTTATACGACCACCTATTCCATAAAAACCCTACATGGCCATAACTTAAAGCCCTTTCCACAGGGCTCTGAAGGGGTGTTTCAACCCTGAAGGCACTGTTATAATAATAATAATAATAATAATAATAATAATAATAATTTATTATAAGCCAAAAAACAGGCCATACAGAACAGTATTCTTAATCACACTCCACAAGAAAAATAACATAAATATCAAGTATCACTCATTGATGTCAACGCTTCATTTACATATTTACATAACTGCCTGATTGACCTTTTTACAGTCGTTTTCAGGATCCCCGGGAACTCCAAGTTACCACCCTCAAAATACTTTTCCCTTAATAGAGAAAGTTGCTGGCACTCGGTGAGAATATGGGCGACATCCTCAATACCGAGATTACATCTGGGGCAAGAGTAATCCCCATTTGCATCTGGGCCACCCTATTTCTTTCAAATACTCTTTTTCTATTTTTTAGTGGCAGGCAATTCGCTCGGATCCGAAACCAAGTCCTCAATGTCTCCCCCGGTAATCCTAGTTTAAAATAATATTCGAATCCAAATATCTCTTTTACATGGGAATAAAACTTCAATGTTTCAGATGTTTTAACTGCCTGGGTCCACATTTGGACTTCCTGGTCTTTTATTCTTTCTACAATCATAGCCAAAAACGACTCACCATGATCTGAGGGTCCTAGCCCCTCATTCCAAATATATGATAATCCTAATCCATCTAAAACATTTTTTATTTGATACGGCCACGATCTTTTACGTTTCGACCGTAGCATCTCCACATAAGCTGCTTTTGCTAACCTATCTTCTGACAGACTTAGAACCTTTAGCCAGTACCAGATCATCTGTGCTAATCTACTCATTCTCAGCGAAAATATACCTAGGTCACCTTTTATAGCCTGATTGTGGGTCGTTACGTGAAGACCAATTAATCTCTTAAAGTGTTGCAGCTGAATTGATTCCAATTGTGGTGCCAAGTCATGCCCCCAAAGTTCAGCTCCGTAATGGATAGTAGGCAAAACTTTAGAATTAAAAACATATTTATGCATTTTTAGATCTTTTATACTTGAAAGCCTTGAATTACGTAAAATGGCAGCTGAAACTGCTTTCCCTCTCTTAATCATCTGTTTTACATGCTCTTTCCATCCTCCTTTTGCTGAAAGTGTTACTCCCAAATATTTAAAATTTTCGCTCTCTTTTACTTTTTCACCTTTATAATAAAATTCTACTTTTTGATCATCATTATTCACACGAATTCCTCTAAAAACCACAATCTCAGTCTTTTTAATATTCAACACTAGTTTCTTCCTATCTAAATATTCTTCTAATATACTCAATAAGATTTGGAGCTCCTCTGGTGACTTGCCTATCAACACCGCATCATCAGCAAAAAGCAACAGAGATAACGTCAGGTTCCCTAGTGACACTGTAGGGGCCCATACCTTTTTAAAATGGTCAACAATATCATTTATATACAACGTGAACAACCTAGGCGAAATACTACTACCCTGTTTTACTCCTTTTCTAATTTCAAACGGTGACGATAATCCCTTCCCTAAAACTTTAACTATACCAAATGTGTTTCTATACATATCAGCTAGTATCCTAACGAAAAGTCTTGGTAAGCCTACCTTTAACAGTTCTAAGCACAAGAAAATCCTATCAATACTGTCGAAGGCCTTTTCTAGATCTAAAAATGCAACGTACAACCTATTCTTCCCTTTTGCATATTTCTCTACAAGCGCCTGTAGGACTAAGACCCTATCAATAGCATTATATCCATCCCGAAATCCTGCCTGCTCCTCCTTCAAAATCCTATATTTTTCTAACCAATGAGCTAGTCTAGCATCTAGTATTCTTTCTAATATTTTGCTAAGACTAGATACTAAAGATATCGGTCGATAATTACTGTGATCCGCTGGGTCTCCCTTTTTGAATAGCGGCAAAATCAAGGATGTTTTCCACGGCGATGGCCATTCTCCGGAAGCCAGAACTGAGTTGAAGATAGCCAAGAAGATGAGCATAAATAAAAGTTGGAATTGTTTCAAGATCATTGTTGGGACTCCATCGCTACCAGGTGCTGATCCACCTTCCATGGCGCTTATGCATTCTTCGATTTCTTCTTCCGATGCGGGTTTTATCAGATCATAATCGTGTTCTTTCAGTGGGAAACTAGTCTCATTCTCTGTATTCGATAATTCGTCGCTGAACCAGCAATCAAACGAATAGTCTTCATGAACCGCGTCCTTGTAGTATGTAGGCCATGTTTTCGGGTCAGGTACTTTTGGCTGAGCTATAGATATATGTTCTTTGAAAAAATTTAAACAAAATGGTCATATGTTCTTTGAAAAAATTTAAACAAAATGGTCATTGCACAACTTCAATGGATGCGTTTGGTGAAAAGAGGGGTAGTTTGGGCTTGGGAGGGGGGGGGGTGGCTAGCTGACCTCCATCACTTTTGGCTCTTAAAAGAGAACTGGAACATGAAAATTCAACCAAATGAGCCACCTCTCAAGTTTATCCAACCATCCCTTCCATAATAGCCTTAAATGCCCAGTGGTAAAACTTAAAACCCTCGCCCCCACTCTGCTGGTTTGAGTCAACCCAAAAGCCTTTTTATAAGATCTTTGGACTACTTTGAATAAAAGTACTGTTTCAAAATTTCTATTCGGTGCAAATTGGGAAATTACGACGTCTGTGTGTGGAGAGGTCACAGACACAATTTCCGGACCCTTCAACTACGATGAACAAAATTGCGATCTTCAAGTTTTGATCTGAGGTATTTGGGGAAATGATGGGANTTTACTCCTTTTCTAATTTCAAACGGTGACGATAATCCCTTCCCTAAAACTTTAACTATACCAAACGTGTTTCTATACATATCAGCTAGTATCCTAACGAAAAGTCTTGGTAAGCCTACCTTTAACAGTTCTAAGCACAAGAAAATCCTATCAATACTGTCGAAGGCCTTTTCTAGATCTAAAAATGCAACGTACAACCTATTCTTCCCTTTTGCATATTTCTCTACAAGCGCCTGTAGGACTAAGACCCTATCAATAGCATTATATCCATCCCGAAATCCTGCCTGCTCCTCCTTCAAAATCCTATATTTTTCTAACCAATGAGCTAGTCTAGCATCTAGTATTCTTTCTAATATTTTGCTAAGACTAGATACTAAAGATATCGGTCGATAATTACTGTGATCCGCTGGGTCTCCCTTTTTGAATAGCGGCAAAATCAAGGATGTTTTCCACGGCGATGGCCATTCTCCGGAAGCCAGAACTGAGTTGAAGATAGCCAAGAAGATGAGCATAAATAAAAGTTGGAATTGTTTCAAGATCATTGTTGGGACTCCATCGCTACCAGGTGCTGATCCACCTTCCATGGCGCTTATGCATTCTTCGATTTCTTCTTCCGATGCGGGTTTTATCAGATCATAATCGTGTTCTTTCAGTGGG
>JAQQPU010005565.1:0-46633 GCA_029168905.1 Artemia sp. Kazakhstan ARC1039
TAAAAGGATTACACTCTATAAATCACAAGTGAGAAATATCACCCATCATCCTTACAGCATCCACTAAAAAAAAAAAATAAAAAAAAAAAAAAAAATAGCATCAACAGAGGTAAAAAAAAAAAAAAAATGAGATACTTCTAACTAAATCAACTATGACAAAATCAATAAATATCAGCTAGGCTATAGAGCCGACTCCGTGCACTTTGGCTGGGTAAATTCACGAAAATGTGCCCTTTATCTGTCCAAACAATTTTCATATCAAACATTATTCAAATTTCTAATCATTCAAATTATAACCCAAAAGGTAACGCTTCAATCTACTCTTGAGCTGACTTACATTATCAGCTTGTCAGTTTAATAGTAACAGTTTAATAGTAATAACTAATTGTACAAGAGTTTTTTCATTCAAATTTTTTTTTTTTTTTATAAGATCTGAAACTGGTACTGACAAAGGATCGTTTTTTTCTTTTATAGCATGTTTTTTTTCTGCCGAACGTTCTCACGCCTTCCTCCACTGATCATTATTTCACAAGTGCTTCCTTTGCCAGACCTGCACATAAGCTGCACTGCCAGTCAATATCATAAATATATAAATAAGAACCACATGCCCCTTTCCGCGAAAGAAGACATGTAAACAAAACATGCCTTTTAAGACTTTAACCTTCCCCCGGTAACCCCCCCCCGCCAAAAAAAAAAACAAACAATTAAGTTTGCCTTCACCAACATGGAAAGTGGCCCGTGGACAACCCCTATTAGGGTAAGTAATTGCGTTTCGGACTAGACCGTATTTTGGTCTGATGTGTAACAACTTTGTACTATGGTCAAAACTGGTTTACGGCGCATTGGTTAATGACGCAACCATGATTCTGGCAATAGTAGAAACGAATTTGTATCGAAGAATTGTTTAGATATGAATATTTGTGCATCGAAAATATCGATACTTTTCAAGAGTATCAATCCACCGATGCGACACCTCTGAAGATCGATTTTTGTGATACCACATTGAGTATCCAGCCACTTTATATGTAGTCCTTAGGAGTCGCTAAATTATGCATTAACCATTGTTAAGTCAGAAATGACTTATTTGGTTAAACGTGTTAGAGGTAAAAACTGTTATGAGTCAATTTTAAAGACTATAAAATTAGAAAAAGAACTAGTATTTTCAACTGAAAGCAAGGAATAACATTAAAACTTAACTCGAATAGAAATAATTACGGAAATAAGAGGGTTGTCGCCTCCGCAATACCTCGGTGTTTACGCTAAAGTTTGACTTTTTATTCCAATTATTTAAGAATGGCTCCAGAAACTCAAGGGCCGTTTAATTAGAATAATAAGTTTTTTAAAAGCTCTAAAAAAAACTTAAGCGTAAATAGCGAGGTATTGAGGAGGGGGAAGCCCCTGTCATATCTGTTTTTAAACTTTTTGTTAAAACAGCTGTATCTCCAAGAGTTATAATGGAAAAAACAATAACTAAAAAAAGGCAAATTATTCACTTACCAGACAATAATTTCTATAATATTTATTCAAACTCCTAAGCTCGGTGCCCACAAAAACCGAATTTTTTTCGCTGATGAATTTGTACGTTCGTATCACGATAGCGAATTCGAATGGTATGCCTCACAGAACACGAAATTTCAAACACGATTTCTAAGAGACAGAAACAAAAGATTTGTGAATTGTTACCGCTTCCGTCTTTAAGACATCGGAGAGGTAAGTCGAAACGATCAAGAAAGTTTCCTAGTTCATTTTCTTGTTTTTAGAAGTTTACTGTATTTCGTCTTGCTAATATCTATCGTGCGAATAAAATTTGACTCGGAGTTGAAAGGTGCGAACTCTTAGTTTCAGACGTGTGAAGCTAAAAATATTTGCCTGACGACCTCGAATTCGCCCAGCGTCAGCAAATTCGCTTTCTGTGGGCACCTAGCTTTATAGTAATCAAATAAAAGGAACGGGTAACTTCTAAATAAACCTCAGTTGAATCAATAATTTAGCGCTCACTTCGAAAAATTGTCGTAAATCGTACCACTGTCCGAAATGCAGCAGTTCAATTTTTATCAATGCTGCCGTAAAACCACTTTTAGCCATATAGTGAAATATATGCACTCGTGTCTGGATTGCGGTCGCTGTTGAGGTGCGATTATTTACCCTACCGTGCGTAACTGAATCCTGTGCCTTCAATTTGGTGCACTCCTATAGTGCATAATTTTATGAGTTAGGTGTTTTCCTGAGTGCTAAAACCTTTTAAGTTTCATCTAACTCCTGTCTTTCGTACCTCCAATTAAATAATACGCTCATATTACTTCATATAACTTTAACCCCCTCCCCCTCTTATCTACAAAGGCTAGTAAGCATTACAAAATTGCTTGAATGTTGCAGATCAAGAAGGCCTTTTTTGTAAGGAAGGGGCAAATATAAAATAAACTGCTCGTTTCCTCGCTTTACCTCTGTCCTCTGTGCCTCCTATGACTCAATTTGTATAAATTAAACATCTTATAAGTTCCTTAAATAAAAAAGAAAAGAAATATGTTGTCAAAATTATACGCAGCTCGTTGTCCCGTTTTCTCTGCCTAGTTCCACCTCTGATCTCCTCTACCTCATGTGACTTGGGTTCTAGAAAAAAACAACCTACGAGTTTGCCAATTACAAAAAAGGTCAACATTATAGACAGCTCTATTTTTATCCCGCCTTCTTTACCTACCTCCATCTCTGATCTCTCCTATATCCTGTGACGTAATCTATATAGAAAACACCCCTTAAACCTTCCGAACAAAAAAGAAGTAAAAAAATGCGGGTAGCTGTCCCATTCTCCTTCTCCTCCCTTCTCCAAATCTTGGACTCACGTCTACTACCACTACTAACAACTCACTGGAGCATCAAGGTGCCTGAGGTCAACACAGCTGTACACGCTCCTCCTCCATCCTAATTTATTTTAAGCTTTTCTCTTTACACTCTCCCTCAATCTCCTTTTCTCACCCCATTCGGGGAAACCCTGCTTTTCGTTTGACCCTAGATGGTAGGCCAAAAGAGGACGATCTTTGGCAATGTGTCTTCGTTTGTCCGAAGAATGTGCCCTAGCTATCTTAACGTTTCTTTATTGAAAGTCCTAGAAAGTGGGATAGAAGGACAATTCTTGTACAGCCCATTGTTTGAAATACTGTCAGTCGGACGGGTATCCAAAACAATCCATTGGTAAATTCTCTGGAAGACATCTAGCGGTCTTCCTCCGTTTTTCGAAGTGCCAACGTTTCAGAACCACACTTGGCTGCTATCGTCATTGTAGCTTCTAATATTCTACTCTTAGTTCGCGAAACTCTTTCGAGTTATGAAAAAACACCCTAGGTCTTGGCTATTCTACTTTTAACATCTTCTGTACATCCACCGTCTTCCATCTTTACTAATAATATTAGCTTGGTAAGTGAAGCTATCCACTTGATCGATCTTCTCGTTATCCTCGTTATCTCGTTACCCAGCTCTTCCTAGTCGCCATCGTTTATTCCCAGTCTAAACGACTTATTCCTCTTAACATTAATTTTGCAACCTTATTCTTACACCCTGGATTCTCAAAACTTTCAAAAAATCATTTATTTTCCTGACATCAAACAATTCGTGATAACGAACTCTAAGTAAGGAGCGACCCAGCTCAATAGTAACCAAAACTCTAAAAGTCGTAATTTTGATACCAATAGATACATCAATAGAATCGGATTTTTATGCTGATTTCAAATATATGCTTCATTAAGTTTAGTCTTACCTATCAAAAGTTACGAGCCTGAGAAAATTTGTCTTATTTTCGAAAAAAGGGGGAAACAGCCCCTAAAAGTCATAGAACCTTAATGAAAATCACACCATCAGATTCAGCGTATTAGAAAACCTTACTATAGAAGTTTCAAGATCCTATCTGCAAAAATGTGGGATTTTGTATTTTTTGCCAGAAGAAAGATCACAGATGCGTGTTTATTTGTTTTTTTCCCCATGGGTGATCGTATCGATCCAGCAGTCCTAGAATATCGTGAGAGGGCTCATCTGAACGGGAATTAAAAGTTCTTGTGCCCTTTTTAAGTGACCAAAAAAAATAAAGGGCAACTTGGCCCCTCCCACGCTCATTTTTTTCCCGAAGTCACCCAATTAAAATTTTTGATGTAGCCATTTTGTGCAGCATTGTCGAAAATCTAATAAATATGTCTTTAAGGATGATTTAATCCCGCCCAGTTCCCCGGGGAAGGGCTGCAAGCTATGAACTTTTCCCATTGTTTACATATAGTATTGGTAAATGGGAAGAATACAGACGTTTCAGGAGGTATTTTTTTCTGGTGGGGGGGGGGGTCGGGGGAGGAAATTCATGGAGGATGTTTCCGTGGGGAAAGGAATATTTTTATGAAGGGGCGCCGGATTTCCCAGAATTATTTAAAAACAATCAGAAATTAAATAAAAAACAAGTTTTTTCAACTGAAAGTAAGGAGCAACATTAAAACTTAAAACAAACAGAAATTATTAAGTATATGAAGGGGTTTGCCCCCTAGTCAATACCTCGCACTTTTTTTAGTACTTTCAAAAGAGCTATCTATTCTAATTAACCGGCCTTTGTGATTCAGGGGTTTGTGATTAAAACAAAATTCGAGCTTTAGCGTAAAGAGCGAGGTATTGACTAGGGGTAAACTCTCTAATATACGTAATAAAAACATACAAATATAGAAGTTCGTTACGTAAGTTAGTTTTAAGTTACGTCATAACAAAATTTCGAGAAAGCCAGTAGCCAAAACAATAAAATTAATATGCAAATTTCATCCTAATTATTCATGTACGGTGAGCCAAAATCAAAGCTGCATTCATTCAAAAACGTTCAGAAATTTTTTTAACTGAAAGTAAGGAGCGACATTAAAACTTAAAATTAACAAAAATTATTCCGTATATGAAAGTGGCAGCCCCCTCCTCAACGCCTCGCCCTTTACGCTAAAATTTGACTCTGTCACACAACTTTATTTTTTTAAACAATAAAAACTTTAGCGTAAAGAGCGAGGCGTTGAGGAGGGCACAGCCCCTTTCATATACGGAATAATCTCTGTTTGTTTTAAGTTTTAATGTCGCTCCTTACTTTCAGTTAAAAAAACTTGTTTTTTGTATTTAATTTTCATCTAGGACATTCAAATCATCAACATAACCTAAGTTTAGTAGTGTTTAACTTTTCCTGTTTATTCCACGCTCTCCCAGAGCCGTTTTCCTTATGAGAAACTATCAATCATGCCCAAAACGTGGGGATAGAACGTAACCGTGTTTAACTCCCGGTTCAATACGTAACTAGCTACTAACCTCATTTCCTACCTTAACTGCAGCAATGTTGTTCTCCTATATAGCACCAACCACTGTAATGTATTTATCTGGTATACCATACAAGGATATGACCTTCGCTAAAGCTCTTCCATCGGCTGAACTAAACGCTTGCTCATAATTTATGGAATTTATCATTATGCTGAGTAATTTGCTTTAGACAGAATCCAACCCAATGTCTCTATAATTACCCCGCTCACTCTTATCACCTTTTTTAGAGAGGGTTTTAATTAAAGTTTTTCTAAAATCTGAAGATACTTCCCCTTTTTCAAAAATCACATTTATAATCTTCAGTAATGTATTTCTAACCTCCCAACCACCATATTTAAAAAGAGTATTTTACCGTACTATCAGCACCTGGGCCACATTATTTTTAATTACTTTAATTGTTTAGCTTTTTAATTCTATTTTAATTCTCTTCTAGCTCTTCCTCGCAAAAATAAATTTTCCTTCAATTCCGAAGTGTCGCAAACTTTTTCGTTCTTTCAAATGTCCTTTACTACGGTTTAGCACGACACCAAAACAGTTCGTAAATCAATAAATATAGAATTCATATCTAATTAGAATAATTTCAAAAAATTAATAAATTTATCTTATCTTAATTGCAATTCGTTCGTGGGGTTAATTCAAAATTTTGGAATAAATTAGTTTTTTTGGGAAACAGAGCAAAATTTTAGTATGACTGTAGACTGTCGAACTAGGATATAAGTCACGGGGTCTTTTGAATTCTATAGCTTTTTTAATTTAGTACTATGTTCCTCGAGAAACTTTATACTATGGTGTGGTTTAACGGTATTTCCATGAATAAATTAGCGGTAAATAGTATTTTAAACATAAAGTATAGCTCATAAGAATTCTCTTGTGAAAAAATGAGCAAATATTATCAAACGGTTATATGGGAAAATTTACGAGCTCCGATTTATCCTCGTTGGAAAAAATTAATCAATGAAGCTTAAGCTACGGAAACAACTTAATTATTATTTTAAAGTTTAATATTAACCCATAAATGTGATTTATAGTATTTTTATTATTTTAATATTAATTAACAATCAAAAAATTACGTGTTAATTATTCACAATGTTGGTCCTTGTCTATTTACTTAAGATTTCAAGGATTTATTTTAAAGATCTATAAATTTTGAGAAACCAATGGTTAATCATTTTTCTTTACTTATATTAATTTGAAAAATATCAATTGAAATGTTCTTAAAATTGGAAGGAGTCGAAACTGTTTTCAAATAAGAACCATAGAAAAAAGAAAATTACTATCAGAGCCAATGGTCTAAATGAAGTCCCCTGGGCCCCCCATGTATTATTTTTATTTTGTATTTGTTTTTGTCTAAAATTAGTGAGGAATGCATAGCTCTGTTTTTTTTTTTTTTTTTTTTTGTTATAAATAAAGAACGAATGCATAACCTTGTTTTATTTTTAGTATATAATGTAAAAGAGGGAGAGATGTACAACCCTGTTTTATATGTAAATATACTATATAAAAAAGCACTGAAAAACCCTTTTTCGTTCGTAAGACATACCATAAAAAAAAGAGAATTGTATAGTCTTGTTTTATTTGTAGTGTAAAGAGGCAATACATGAGCCGGTTTTATTCATAAATATATTATAGAAGTCAGTGGCAAGAAAAGTCATTCACAGGTCATTCAAACTTATAAGTTTATTAACTTTGGCAGTTAATGGTAAGAAATGTTTCAAGCTCCTGTCTGCAAAAATGTTGAGTTTTGTATTTTTTGCCGAAAGAAACGTCACGGATGCCTGCGTTTTTATTTTTTCCCTGGGGTGGTCGTACCAAAATAACGGTCCTAGAAGACTTGGAGAAGGCTCATTCAAACGGAAATCAAAAGTTCTAGTACCCTTTTTAACTGACAAAAAAGATTGGAGGGCAACTAGCCTCCCTCCCATTTCCTTTTCCCCCACAAAGACATCCGATTAGAATTTTGAGATGGACATTCGACTCAGCATGGTTTAAAGGTCCGATATCTGTGCTTTTGGGGATGAAAAAGCATAGCATTTGCTATTTGGAAATATACGGAAATCTTTTAGGGGAATTTCTTATGGGGATAATCTTCCGTCGGAAGGAAATCTTCCAGGAGAAATTTTACCCAGGGGTTCCTGGCATGATTTGAGAAAATCATTAAAAAACAAGTTTTTTTTATGGAAAATAAGAAGCAACATTAAAACTTAAAACAGACAGAAAATTATTCCGTTTATGAGGGGGTTATCCCTTCCTCAGCCCTGACTCTTTACGCTAAAGTTTTACTTTTTTCACAATTCCTTAGGAGACTGTTCAAGCCGTTGATTTTGACTGATATTTTTTTTTTTTCAAACTTTGAGACTTTAGTTTAAGAAGCGAGGGCTGAGGAAGGGGAAACCCCCTCATATACGGAATAATTTCGGTTTGTCTTAATTTTTAATGTTGCTTTTTACTTTTAGTTGAAAAACTTTTTATGTCGAATCTTACATACAAGAAAAGAGAGTGTTTCATTACATTTATTAGCACATTTCTATTGTGTACTAAGCTGAAAAATGTTCTTACAAGAATTATGATATCAAAAAAGAGAAATTAATTGGTTTTGAGAATTTAAAGTCATGAGGGCGGGATGTTTATTCTAATTTCTTCAAAATTCGCCTAATGACATGAGCTCCTTGTAAAAAAAATAATAATAACATTGAATGATCTGTGTAAGACATATTTTTGTGCACTTTAACAATACATTTTGATAATTTAGTAAATAGTTTTTCATTCGAATAGTCAAAGCCTGAAAGTATGACATAATTTTTTTCTTATTTCTTTGAATTGTTCCTTAACAATACTAGCTCCTTGTCGAATCATCAAGTAATACCATTGAATAATCTGTGTATGACAAGATTTCTATACTTTAACAATTAGTAATATAATTATCAACAATTGATTACAATAAATGAAAAGTGTGATATATTTTTTTTCAAAATATACCCAAATAGCATGAGCCCTTCATTGAAAGAATCAAAAAATGTTTTTGAAGATCTGTGTAGTGTTGCCAGATGTGCTCAATCACAGAGATGAATCGGAACCATAAATGGCTCTTTTTAACCATTTTTGCCCCAAATTGCAAATAAAGATACAGATGCATTTTTGAAAAAAAGCTCCCATCGAAGAATTCTTTGATTTGAAAAATTTGATATGCTGTCAACTCGAGAAACCGCCCAAGTGTTACAAAATAGTTCCATCTGGCAACACTACGTGTATCACATGCTTTCTCTACTCTGTGTAGGTTTGAAATCAGTGTCTTTCGCTTCCAAGAGCTCTCGTGCTCCCTTGCTCGAATCATCGCATGCAGCTAGGCGACTTCGTGATAAGAAACTCCGGCGCACTTTGTCTGCTGGTGGTGACGTGCCTTCAGTGCCTATCAGGGTTTACAGTCCAGAGGGAACTGAACGTAAGTGTGCACTTCTGTGTGCGCACCTTAGAATAGACAAACCTCCGCATGCTTATTACCGCTTTGTTTGCCTCGGTAGACCCGTATTATTTATTTATAGAAAGAGAGTGTAAGCATTGCGAAATATTTAATGGCGAATAAATGATTTCTAGTTTCGTTTATGCTAGCTTTTTCAGGCATGTGTGTATTTGATAAATGATTATTTAAGTTTTTATTTTAAGGGGTAAGTGAGTATCTGGTGAGCTTGTTCCAGTTTGAATGACAGTTTTTATTTGTTTAAGTGCCTATTTAGATAAAAAAAATTTTGCTGATAGACAATTTAGAGAACCTAACGCTGATAATTACAATTATTTGATGAATGGATCACCTGACCCAACACGTTTAAAACATATTTCTTTCTCCTTAAATTGATAATAATAACAATAAAGTATTTGTTTTCTTTTTAGTACAAGAAAGGGTACAAAGAAAAAAACGGGAAAATCAGCGCAAATAAAACTTAAACTATTAAAAAGCTAAGCACTAAAAAGATGGGTCAGTGGATGAAAAAGACTAAAGACAAAACCAAGGGCCGCATTTTCGGCAAACCCATTGCTCTACTGTAACAGCAAAATAGTAATGTCAGTAGCACAATACTGTAATACTAAAGCAAACATAGAAAGTTAAGAAACGGCACATAGACTTCATAGTCTCAACCGGCTATGCTGATCTTCGTTTCACGGCCCTTCAGACAAGAAGCGCGAGGAGGGAGGGACAACCGTAATAATCCTTCTATTTGTGGCCAAATTGGTGAATATATCAAAAACTTAAAATATCGAAAATAATTTCTACGAACTTAGCGTGATCTCGTCAAACCAGTATATAAATAAATAAATTTATTATGTACCGAACAAGATAATACAAAACAGTATTTTATAATACACATTTTTAATAAACGCAGTTTTTGAACTGCATTTGACAATTCAAGGTCTCCACTTGAACAACTGAAACAATTAGATTTCCTGACAGGAAATATTTAAAATCTTCCTGTCTTCCTGAAAGGAAATATTTAAAATCTTCCAGTCTTCCCATGTTCCTGGGACTTAAAATATTTATTAAAGAATAAAAAAGAATTCGGCATTGGAATTTACATTCCCTACCGGTGAAGCTGATCTCCGTTTTATGGCCCTTCGGTCAGGAAGTGCAATGGTAGTTGGGCGGTTGCCCCATCACCATCATGTGATTTCGCATACCATTCCTGTTTGCCTTCACCAGAATTCCCCTGGAACCCATTTAGAGCCGGGTTTACTCTAGTTAAGCTTACAAGTCACTTCACTGACCCCCCGTTCCAAACCAAACAACCACCGACACCAGGAGTTGAACCCCCTGTCCTGAACCCCCTGTCCCCCTGAACCTGACAGAGGATTTTAAGCCTATTATGCCAACCACTCGGCTAGGACTAATGCGATAACAATTCATAATACAATAAATAACACACTAAAATTTATAATAAAACATTGGAATTAAAAAAAAAGTTAAAACCTACAATTTAAAATTTTTAAAATATTAATACGGTAAAAAATTCAAATACCACGATATAAAATTTTTAACCTGTCAAACAGTTATAACAAACAAATCGTAAACTTGTCAAACTGTTTTTTTTTACAGTTCTTTAGGCTTTTGCCCAAGGATAAATGGTTCTAATAACAGTCCAATGAGTAATGTTTGTCATGGAAAGTAATTCATGGATACCAGGAAATGGATAACATTCTCACATTTCTTCAATAGAAGAAGAAGAAAAGGTGGGAACAAAGAAAAAAAAAATTAAATTAAAAAAATTTAAACATATTTAAGTATGTTTAAATTTTTTATCTCAAATACCTAGAATGTGCATAATGGAAACATAGAAGTTAAATTTCACAGTAAAATCAATAAAGAAACAATAAACAAAACTTCAAATTTGGATTATACGATACAACTGACACAATAAAGATCAATAATTCGCTAGTTACTGCGTTTAAATTATGACAGAAATTCAAAAATTTTAAATATTTAAAGTTAAATTAATGAATTAAAAAATTGATATAAAAGAAATAGTAAAATACAAAACCATAAAGTTCTGAAACAGCACAAAATAGGTCAAACGGCAAATAATGGATGGGCCAAAGTGTACAGATAGCATATGAGAGTGGAAAATGGCACTAGCATTGAAAAAAGAATTAGCATTGCCATCTATCGCCAGGTGATTCTTGGCATTTGTTTCAAACTCCGTAATAGTGTTTTTGTAAACTGAGGTCAGACACTTATTACTGTACTAACTTTACAGATTACACTAATAATTTTGCCTTATTTATACACTGAAAAAATGCCTCGAAACGCCATCGCTAGATGGCACTTGTGATTTTTGTGGACAATAGCGCCAGTTTCCATTCTTATTAGTAACCTTACACGTTTTCTTTACGACGCACCGGTATGGGCAGACCAGGATTTACCCACTAGGCTCGAGCCTCGGGGCACACAATGCCAGGGAGCGCAATAAACTATCACTGAGGGATTTTTTCTTAACAAAAACTTGAATGACGTGATTTGTCGTCAAAGATCCTTGTGCACTCCGCTTCCACGCTGCTCATGCGCAGAAAAGTGATTTTAAAACAATATAAGAAAACCGTGGTCAGTTATTAACTGTCAGATGTCTCCCAATAATGGCAGCTGAGAGTTTGGTATTACCTCTCTCTTTCATTACTTTTGCCTCTTCAGTTGCGTTCCCGAAAATTTCGCAAAAACGGAGTGGCAAAACCGCTTGGGCCTAGAAGCACCAAAACTTTAAATCCAGTGCTGGGTATGGGCGAGTTTCGGTATCATTATGGGTTTTATAAATGAAAATAAGAAGTCTTTTAGACAAATATACACAATGACAAAAACTTGCCAGTTCACAAATACAGTTTTATAATTGAATAAGTAAGATAATATTTCATTGTAAAAGTCCGCGGGCCATAGAAATACACAAAATACAACTACAAACAAAGGCCGAAGAACCAAATACCACTTAAAAAAAATAAAATAAATAAAAACCAAGAAAAAAAATGTAACGAGTAGAATTTTTAGATATGGAAATGATGAAGAATTAGAAAGTACTTATTGAGAAACTGTTGGTTTTTTTACTTCACCATAAGGGGTCTCATGATACGCCAAAGAAGACCATTTACGAGTTCTCAGGATATGTTTCGGTATGTTTCACCCTTTAATTTATAGTGTCTCTAATGTGAGTGGTAAAAATTTGCCAATTTAGGCATGTGTTTTATAACTCGATATACAAAGTAAAATTTTAGATCTGGAGACTACATATATTTATAAAAGTATAGTATACAACATAATTTTCCCCCATTTTTGTAGATGGCCTGAAGCGTTTACCCGACGAACAAAATAACGGATTAAGGCTGCAAAATATTTTAATATTTAATTTCGTGCTGGTTAATTGAGAAAATTGAACGATAATAACTATAGAACGTTGTATATTTTTCGTCACTTTATATAAAATTAGAGCTTTACAGCTATAAATCTTATTAGACAGTTTGAATACATCAATAGATGCTCTTTAATAATTTTTGTTTGTTCTAGACAATTAGAAAATATTTAATTTGTGTTCGAGAATGATAATAACATAATATACTTATAAAATTACGAGAACATGCAAGCTTCATTGAGATCGAGATAGAGAGAGAGAAAGAGAAAGAGAGAGAGAGAGAGAGAGAGAGAGAGAGAAAGAGAAGTACAAGGGATATGTTCACTTATGATTTTTTAAGATCAATATCCTGCTTTAAGCTAGATGGCGTTGTTTAGTTTTTTCTCTGAGTTAAACTCGATTTTCCTCTTAGATCAGTTTACCATGTTCTTTGTGCTATATTCGATTTTTAATAAATTAGTAGCTTTTCAGCTAACATAGATTTAACTAGAATTAAATATGCAGTCGAGCCACTTGAATATTTTATTAGAAATGCTTCCAATTCCCAATAATTTACCTATGTGTAAATAGTAATTCGCAAGCCACCATGTTATCTGTTTCAAATTTATTGTTTAATTGTATGGCAGTAATTTTTGTAATTTTTCTATATGGTTAAGCCTGCTATATAACCATTATTCCTGTTAATATGAAAAGTTTTATTGACTTTTAACTTTTATATTGACTAGTTTGAGTTTATGTTTTTTAAATATTGAGTTTATATATATTTAAATATAGAAAGTCATATTAAGTTCGAACATTTCTGTAAAATAGGGTCTCGTTCCGTAAATATATGCATGGGAAAGAGGTGTAGGGTTGACACTATAATGCTTACTACTACTACTACTGAAAATTCGTTGTAAGCTTCACTATTTTTCCCTAGTTCCTAGAGGTTCCTAGTTTTCTTAAGTATTTTCTTTAACCTGGTCCCATTCCATTTAAGGACGTTTTGCTTTTCGTTAGGCTCCAGCCAGATTCACAAATATAGCGATTTCTGGGCAACCTCGTCCAACCCCTCGTCCATTCAAGGACGTTTTTCTCTTCGTTATGATCCAGCCAGATTGACAAATATAGTGATTTCTGGGCTTGTCATGCCTAAAACACGAGCTAAAAATTTGAAAATTTCTTCCAATTTAGACTTAGAAAGTGAGGTCGTATCGTATTTTTCGTAGCGCTTGCTGTTTGATAAACGTCCATTCAGACCAGTGCCTGAAATTCTTCAGGGAAACCTCTGTCAACTCTTCCTCAAATCAGTAGTGCATGAATAAATTATGTATATCCCAATCAATAAGGACTGGATACTTGAAAGTCAGAATGGCGGATTTTCCCCCGCAAAAATGGTTTAATATTTCGAATATTTTCAATAATATTTTCAATATATTTAATATACGCTTGATTACTTTTAAATACTATTTTGGTACTTGTTATTTGAATTTTAAAATGACAGGTTTTCCCCAAGAAAGAAACTGCTTACATCATATTTACATCACTTTAAAAATGGTGAGTTAAACAGTTCGTGTTAACGAATTGTAAGTAAGAAGTGACCCGGGTCAATAGTAACCGAAACTCTAAAAAACGAAATTTTTATACCAATAGACATATCGAATTTTTATTCTGATTTAAAATATATAAGTTTCATTAAGTTTAGTCTTACCCATTAAAGGTTACGAGCCTCTGAAAATTTGCCTTATTTTCGAAAAAGGGGAAACACCCCTTAAAAGTCATATAATCTTAATGAAAATCACATCATCAGATTCAGCGTCAGAGAACCCTACTGTAGAGGCTTCAAGCTCCAGTCTGCAAAAATGTGAAATTATGTATTTTTTGCCAGAAGAAAGATCACGGATGGATGTTTATGTTGTTTTTATTTCTCCCAGGGGTGATCGTATCAAGCTAGTTGTCATAGAATATCGAGAAAGAGCTCATTCAGACTGAAATTAAAAGTTCTATTCCCCTTTTTAAGTGACCAACAAAATTGGAGGGCAACTAGGCCCCCTCCCACGCCCCTTTTTACTCAAAATCGTCCGATCAGTATTTTGAGATAGCCATTTTGTTCAGCATAGTTGAAAGGCCGAATATCTATGCCTTTGGAGATATCGTGGCCCCCACAGCCCCTGGAAAAGGTCTTTAAGTTACAAAATTTCCTTATTGTTTGCAAATAGTATTTGTTATTGGGTAAATTTGTTGTTTGTATAAGTTTGCATACATTTTTATGGTAGGGGGAGGGTGAATTTTCTACTACTGGAATTTTCCACGGGGATAAGTTTCCATGGGAGGAAGTTTCCAGGGAGTGAGTTTTTGAGGGGAAATTTTACACTTGGGGTATTTGCCAGAATTCCTATACGAAATTCGTCTTAAGTCTAGCTTTCTCTTTGCCGACTGTTTTACTGAGAGATGTTTTACTGAGAGTTGTGCCAACTTAGCTGCAATTTTGGTTAAAATTCAACGTTACACAGAGAACGCATTTCGATCAATTTAAATTCTAAATAAAAAGAGGGTTTGCGAAAAAAAACACTTAAAATCACTTTTGTTTTGGAGGGGAGGGAGCTGAGGGTTGAAAACACTTTTCTGTCACAGTCATATTCTTTTAGTCTTTCAAAGTATTACATTTGAGGGCATATTGAACTTCTGGGAAAGAGAAGGCAGCCTCTCCATGGGAGTGCTCTTGCATAGACGTGATTCTAATCATCATCAGATTCCTTTTGAACCTAATATTATATTTTAAAGTCTGTATGACTATAAAATGCCGAAATACATATTCAATCTACTTGAAATACAAAATTGGATAATAATACTTTACCAGACAGGTTTTACACCCTTTCAGGCTGGGAGATTGTTTTAACAGTGTATCCGAATTTACCATTAATTTAATGAAATTTAAGCATTTAAAGCAAATAACTGAAGACACGGTGATAGATTTAGACTCTTGACAAAAAGGGCTTGGATGGCCCAAAAAGGGCTTTTAAAAAGGACTTGGATGATTTTTTTCCAGGAAGGTTGGCTAAAGGTTAATTTAAGCACAAATTTTCCTGAATGTTTCAAAATTTTGCATTTTATGTACATATTAGTCTCTTGGAGAGAGGGGGTGGGGCTAGTATTCTTTCTTGTCGACTTCTCGCATATTTTGCATTTTATGTACATTTTGGGACATATTAGTACATAATTAGGTATTTTATGTACATATTAGCCTCTTGGAGAGAAGGGGGCTAGTAGTCTTTCTTGTCGACTCCTCGCACAATAATTTTTGAATTTTATGTGCATATTAGTCTCTTGGAGAGAAGGGGGCTAGTAGTCTTTCTTGTCGACTCCTCGCACAATAATTTTGCATTTTATGTGCATATTAGTTTGTTGGAGAGAAGGAGGCTAGTATTCTCTCTTGTTGACTCTTCGCACAGATGCTATGTCAATTGTCATCTGATGCGATCCTAACTCAACATCAAAATTTAAGGTCTATTTGAATGTAAACTTTCATTCTATTTGAAATACAAAGCAAGCAGATAAAAGTATAAACGCTTTTTACAAGCAGAATATAAATTTTTACACGCTGAGAATTCATTTTATTATTGAGACTGAACTTATCATGCCTTTAAAAAAATAAAAAATCAAACTTTTTTTTAAGGCTCATAATAACAGAAAAAAAGCAATATCTTAAGTGACAGGCTTCCAAATTTTTGTGCACATATTTTTTTAATCCCAAAAATAGCTTATTAAAAAAGAGGAAAACAGCTTTCTCTGTAACAAACAAAATAGATTAACTTGATAGTTCTTTGGGATAGTTTAAGACCTACTCCCCCTCCCCTCTTTTTCTTGTCCTTGGAAAACTTCTGTCTCAAAAACGTCTCGCAGTCCCTTTTTAGGGTAAAAAATAACAATATTTAGACAATATTTAGACTAGAGTCCAAAGTCTGTTTGAATATAAAATGCCGGAATACATAGGGCTAGTATTTTTTCTTGTCGACTCCTCACACAATAATTTTGTATCTTATGTACATATTGATCTATTGCAGAGAAGGAGGTTATTATTCTTTCTTGTCGACTCCTCTCACAGATGCTATGTGAATTGTCATCTGATGCGATCCTAGCTCATCAAAGTCTAAGGTCTATTTGAGTTTAAACTTTTATTCTACTTGAAATGCAAAGTAAGCAGATCATGCGACCACAAACGTCTTTTTCAAGCAGAATATAAATTTTTACAAGCTGAGAAATTTTACGGGTAACTCTTTCACCGTTGCATGGAAAGGGTCTTCAAATTTCGGTTGTGTTTTGTTTTAAGGTTTGAAATCTTTTATAGTATCCTTGGATTTTTCTTAGTAATTTTTATATTATTTTTTTTACACTTAGGATGGTCAAGCGGAGGTCTTGACCGAAATATTTGCATTTTAGTCCACATTTTTCACTGGTTTGTATAATCCTTGTTTTTCTCTTTTTTACTATTTTTCGTTTTATCATGATTAGCCAGTGTAGTCTCAGAAATTATTTAAGAAAAGTAATAATATTTAGACTTGCTTATCAATATTTTTTCTCCTGTAGCCACTCAACAGTCAAATTTGTTATCCCCATTTCTCGCTTTTTGTTTTTGACCGGTTTTTGTTTGTCAACTGGTTTTGTCTGGACTAGGTTTTGTTTCTTTCCAGCAAAAATGTAAATGTATTTAGCTGACATCTTTACTGCGGCATAATTTAGATGCTGGAACATTTATCTTGAAGAAGAGGGGAGTCTGACCATATTGTCTCTAAAAAAAACAAAAAAACTCTAAGATGAAATTGTTGCAGTTGTCTAAAGTGGAATAATAAATTTGTCGTCGAAAAACTTTTTTTTCTGCTGCGCAACAACTCTTGACTTCTAAATTTCTCGTAGCCTAACTAGTTGCTAACTAAAACTAGTAACTAAAACTAGTTGCTGTCCAACTAGTTTTTAAGAGTGCGCTACCTCCTTAAAAATGCAGGATAGAAAAAGATTTGATTTTCAAAACTTGGGTGTGACTTTGCGCCAGTTTATCAAAGGTGAGTTTGTTTCCTTTTGTGAAGGGAAGCTTGGGTGTCGTTTGGGGGGGGGGGGTTAGTTTCCCCCTAACAACTTGGAGAAATTTTCTATGATTTGAAGACTATCCAGATATGTGCCCCCGTAAATTTCTGGAGTTAAGGACCTGAAGGGAAGGCATCTAGTGCTCTCTGCCAAAATCAAATGAAAAAAAATAGTGAGTCGAGCGAAAAGCAAAACAAATAGACAATCAGGATATTAACTAAGATTCAAGAATGTTCTGCGCTACCTGCAATCCGTTTTCAGTTTTTTTTGTAACTGAAAGGTTATTGTCTCTGATTTTAATAATATGTTAATAAAGTAGTCTGAAGTCGAAGATTTTTCAACCACAAATCCAAGAATTTTTTTGTTCACGACTTTTGGAAATTGGCTCAAACTTGCTGTGAAGCTAAACTAGGAAGGCACTAGTGGTAAGTTCATGGGTAAAAGGATATGGGGACGATGCTACTATGTGAAAACTGAAGCAGGAATAATCATTGTACGAGGGCTCCTGGGGAAACGAGGTTCAGGCTATGGAAGGCATATTGGCACCTAGCGTTGTTCCGAGGAATGAATAGGCACATTTCTTTTGTATGTACTGAATGAACTAAACTTAAAATCAGGGATAAAAAAGTTCAAGGCGTACAATATTTATAATTTTATTCCATAGACCGTGCGCTATGTCTTTGAATTCACTGTGGGGAGAAGGGATGCAATGAGTTTGAAGGTACATAACCAAAGGCAATGTCATACTTCAGCTTGAATGTGAGAAACCCCCCTTACAGAGCATAATTTAGAATCGGATTACACACTTTGAGAAGTATTAGACCAGGATTATCTTCAGTGCAGTCAGTGAAAACACTCTCGAGACATTTAGGAATCCTAATAAAGACATAGCTAAGTAGGTCAAGAGGGGAGCGAATTTAATCCACCAGTCGCCAAGATGTTTTTGACAGAAGTTGAGTCAAGCTCTCAGAACACCCTCTTAAATTTCCGGCAGAGTGCTTGTAATGATTAATGATTATTACGCTCCATTGCCAGTAAGACAGGGCTTCTTAGCTGAAAATGCTGAGATTCGCTAAAAACGATCATTTGGGGCCACCTAACCAGTCATGAACAGGATTGCCACTCTTAGTAATTTATCACTGTTTCTAGTAATTTTTTATATTGCCCCAACAAAAAATCACTAAATTGGCACATAAATCACTAGATAATTGATGGAAATCACTCAATCAACCAAAAAATCACTAAAAGTCTAGTCTCTTGTTCATTGGGTCGCAACCCTGGTCATTAATACCGTTATGAAGGAGTAAACTGTTACCATAAAACTTAAGAACATAGACGTACACACGTCTTGTCCTCGGAGAGGATCAGAACATTTCCCTTGGCAGAGTGGAGGAGTCAGAAATTTTTTTTAGGGAGGGGGTTGACTCAAAGACTAGAACACATGTTTAGGTAACAGTTTTCTAGAGGTAACTTCGACCTGCCTCATGTGAAGATGGGAGGATTTCTTCAACCCCCTACCTGTGTGCAGGTATTTTAAAGGGTTTAAATAGTCTCTACTAAAGCTGCTTAAACTCAATTACGTTCCAAAACATGCGAAAAACTCACCCCCACTACTACTTTGCGGGTAAGTATTATGTCCGACGATCTGTACGATAAAGTGTCATAAAATACTAGTACTAATCTGTTGCTTAACCAGTCATTAAGCAAACCCCAAGATAGAATAAAATCCGGATCAAACACCGATTTTACCGTTGTCCATCACTAGGTTTTTCAAATCTTGATTGACAGTGTCTTGTGCCCCTTCCAAATTATGTTCTTGGGGAATGAAACGATCAAACTTTACTGTTATTTCAAGCAAATTAATGCTCCTATGTCAATTCTAAATTATTGGTCAACCTTCTTAAGACCATAGGCGGGCGTGCCTTGTTTGTCTCTCATTACAGGCAATCTAACGGTCTTTTGTCAATTTTAAATTTTTGGTCAACATGCCTGAGGCTCTAGGCAGGCATGCCTTTCCAAAAACTAACAAACAAGTATGTGTCCAATAAGAGAGTCAGGCATACTCCCGCCATTTACCCGTGCCCCAGCTATTTAAACATTTGCCTCTCAATTACTTGGACTATCTGTCTTGGCTTTTCTCTGTCTACAATTAGCCATGTCTTGATGCAACCTGCAAAATACTTGAAAACTTCAGTTCAATCCTCTTAAAACTAGCTTCGTATAACAACCCTCTTAAATTTCTAGGACATAACACAGAAAAGGACCGAACCGCTACATCTCAGCTTATGCCACAACCTTTCTTTCTTTTTGTCCTATGCATCAACGCTACAGTTAATTTTGTATCTTCGCCAGTTGGATATAATTTTCTCTGCTATTATCCCTCTTAAGGTTGCCCCCCCCAGGTCTTTGGGCTCTTATTGATCTTGTTAATAATGTTATCCAATAGTTATCATATTTTTCTTCCTTAGCCCCATTAAGCACGTTCTAAATTTTCCGCTCCCTTTGTTTTTATTTTGTTTCCTTCTTTTTAAAGGGTTAAGGAAATTGGACACTTATGTGCAAAACTGGCTTAAAAACACTCAGTCATATAGTCTAAATGAAGTAGGAGAGAAATTGGGGCACAAGATTACATCGATCAATATAATTATATTTTACTTTAATAGGAAAAAGAATTAAACGCATAAAACAGGAAACTGTAGCTAGTTTTCTTCATTATTTAAGCTAATATATACGTATCTTTATGTATAATTAAGTTTGTGTCTCTTTATTTATATGTCTGTCTTACGGTGGTGTCCTACGGTGGCTTGCAGCTTAAAAATCTAAACCAGAAACGAAAAATGTTTCAAAATATTTTTTGAAACACAGAATGCGAATCAGCTAAAAAATAAATTAGGCTTTAAGGTGCATAAATATTAAAGACGCGGAAATTCGACGTCATGACAACTATTATAAGAGAGCCCAACAACAGGGCTGTCAACCGTGGCGAGCCAAGGAAGGTGACCTCAGGGTATGTTTTTAGGGCCCATAACTCTGGAATATTGACATTAGCGAACAAAGCGAGCGGAGGGAGGGGATATCAGGCTATATTTGCAAGGGTGAAGGCCAGAACGAGTAAGGGAAAACGCCTATTAGCTAGCTAGCTTAAGCGATCCTTGATACATACTACATAAATATAATTAATTTATAAATAAATTGAAGTGTCTAGTTTCTTGATAATGCCTAAAAAGATGTAAAGTAACCAGTTTCTTGATACTGCTCAATTCGAGAAGTTAATTTCTTAATGTGTCCCTTCTAGAGTCTGTATGAAAGGATGCTAAGAAAGAGAAATATTATTAATTCAAATCGCTTCTCATCAGGGAGGCCAATCCACGAAAATGTAGTGGGGGGATAGTGTATTTTTCAAAATCAATGAGGGGTGATTTTTTTCAGTTTTTTCAATTATAATACCAAAAAGGACGTATTTTTCAAAGAAAATCCAAAAAGTAGTTTGCACAATCTAGGGGAGCAGGAGAGGGTAGAATTTTTAGACCCCATCCGTTCAGTACCATCCATTCACAACCATTTTACACTTGGCTGACACTCTATCTCTAAGATACCCTATTATTTATTAAATTTATTTTAAGGCGTTACATTTCCTTATTTTAGGTATTCCCTCAATTCTCTCCGATCCTGTGCCAGGGATGCGACAGCAAGTTAGTCAAGTTACCACCGCCCCCTCGCATTCTCTTCCTGGTAGCATGACAAATATGGGATACATGAATCTTTCAGACCCCTTTATAAGTCAGCCTAGTACTAATGCTACAAGTTTATTCAATTTACCTGGATTTGGTGTCCAAAATATGAATTTTCCGGGGCAGTCCCTTGGTGGCAGCAGTTTGCAACATTTTCTGCCTAGTGTCTCTACAAATGGCTTAATGGCTAATGGATTAAATCACTTTGTTGGATCTTCATTAAATCAGCCCATTGTGACATCTTTTGAAAGAGATAGTAAGTACATGTTTTCATCTTTGTTTTAATTTTCTAATAGATGTATAGATGATCTACCAAGCACAATAAAGGTCATGCTAAAGAATCATAGAAAAAAAATGCCTGTAAAAAAATATATTCAACACCTTATGTGTAGCTTTTGTTAATGTGCTTTACAGATAATATTAGAAACGTTGCCAATAACGCATTTATATGCCGTTTTCTAAATACCCCAAAAAAAAGAAGGTGGACATTTTTTTTCTTTCATTGAAAATACTCAAATGTATTATTCTATGAAAATACAAAAAAATAATTATAAGCCTAAGGGGGCGGAAGGGGGGGGGGGTCAAAGGGCCTAGGGACCAAACCAGTACCCACTGAAGAATATTATTTGTCCTATAGTTTCATCCTTGCAAATACACAGACGAGGAAAGGCTGAATATAAAAGGCCAGAGTTGTTCCAGTTCTGTGATGTGGCTTAGGGTCTCGACTCTGTCATAACCTCTCCCCTCCATCTCTGTCCCCTAAAGAGAAACTCTGCTTTTGTGGTCTACTACAGAATGTTAAGGTTGCCTCCATGGGTGCCCATAAGCTAAATTTTAGGGGGGCTATGAAAAATACTTTATATCCTTAAATATCCATACATACCTTAGATAAGATAAGATAACGTGTATTTCAAGCCAAAATGTGGCCATGTACACAAATAACATGCAAGATTAACAAATTGCAGCACTCATCACAATAATAAACAAAAAAAAAACAAAAAAAAAAATAAAAACTTCTCTCTTCTTTTTGCAAAATACTCATCAAGATATCTTCCCACTAGACAAATAAATTGTGATGACGTACTTTTCAAGGCATCAAGAAGCAGCACTCCATCATTCCCAAATAAATTTTCCCTTACCCCCAAAAGACCTAGACAACGACTCAGACAATGCTCCAAATTCTCCTCCTCTTCTTGGCAAAGAGGGCAAGCAAACCTGCCGTCCGGGACACTTTTCCTCCTCTCAAAAACTTTCAATCTCGAACGAATCGGAAGGGAATTAGATCGTAGCTGCATCCAATAAGTAAGGTATCTAGACGGTAAATTTAACTTAAAGTAAAATTCCTGACCATAAATTATCTTAACCTCATTATAATACCTTAAAGTTTCCGAATTCTTAATCTCCTCACCCCATTTCTGTATCGTCTGGTCCTCCAGCACCCGCTTAATTTCCTTGTCCAACTTTAATTGTTGACTAGTTGGTCCAAGGCCGTCATTCCATGCGAAAGAAAAACCTGTCTTATCCAATACCTCTTTAACTTTAAAAGGCCAAGATCTTTTCCTATGTAGCTGAAGTAACTCATCATATGCAGCCTTCAGTAACCTATCACTGGGTAACTGTACAACCCTTAGCCAAAATTTTATCATTTGGACTGTCCTATAACTTTTAAGAGACCAAAGTCCAAGGTCTCCTTTAAGAAACTCGGTATGGGTCATTCTATGCAACCCGTACAATCTCTTAAAATAACCTAGCTGAACGCTTTCTAACTGGGCAGCGTTCTCATGTCCCCAGATCTCTGCCCCTTAATAGAGAATCGGCATAATCTTAGATAAAAAAACCCTCTTATGCAAAGACAAATTCTTTATTCCACTAATTTTATTCCTGAAAAGTGAAAATGTTGCAGCTCTTCCCCTATTTAACACTTCTTTAATATGAGAACTCCATCCTCCATTACTTTGGAAGATATAACCAAGATACTTTATTTTTTCAGCTATTTCTAATTGTTGTCCTCCAAATACAAATATATTATCAATTTTTTCATTCCTTTTACTGAAAACAACCACTTTAGTTTACATAATGTTCAGCTGTAACTTTTTCATTTGTAAATATTCCTCAATTAAATCCAGTAACATCTGAAGCTCCCTTGCCGACATCGCCACCAATGCAGTGTCATCCGCAAATAATAACACCGAAAAATTAATTTTTCCAAGACACAGCCTTGGAGCCCATTTTTCTTCCAGAAACTCCACCATATCATTCAAAAACAAACCGAACAGTCTCGGGGACATGGCGCTGCCCTGCTTCACTCCTTTCTTAAGGTCAAATAGCCTGGAAAATACCGAACCTGCAACCATGACAATAGACTTAGTCCCAGAATACATACCAACAAATAAACGAATAAAACTTAAAGGTAGACCTACATCTCTTAAACACTTTTCAAGGAGAGCTCTATCTACATTGTCGAATGCCTTTCTTAAGTCTAGAAACGCAACATACAGCTTTTTTCTACCTGGTCCATACTTCTCTATTAGTGCACTTAACACAAATGGTCTATCCGACGTACTATACCCTTTCCTGAAACCCCCCTGCTCCTCTTTAATTACCCCATAATCCTCCAACCTTTCATTCAACCGATTGTCCAAAATCTTTTCTAAAATTTTTCTAAGTGCAGGCGCTAGTGCTATCAACCTATAGCTATCATGATCACTAGGACTACCTTTCTTAAATAGATGTACCATAATCGATACTTTCCAGAGGGAAGGCCATACACCACTACTTATAATTCTATTAAAAATTTTCACTAAAACTATCAAAAAAACATCAAGAAAACTCTTTAGCAAAACTGCTGGTATACCATCTATTCCTGGCCCTGATCCTCCCTTCATCTTCTTAACTACTTTCCTAACTTCATCTGAGGTTACCTCCTTCACTAACTCATAATCTTTTTCTTTCATCGGAAACTGCGGAGCAACCCTTGATTTTTCACTATCAAGGTCACTAGAATCTCCATCTATACTCTAAAGATTTGTAATTGGCCTTTTTCTTGTCCATTCTCCTGCCTTATTCCTGACCAAAATTGCTTTGTATCTCCTACCATATAAGCCATCTCTATCTCTTTCTGTTCCTCTCTAATTTTCACTCGTTTTTTCCTCCGTTTTAGCCTGTTATATTCCCTTCTCCTTTCCTTAAACCGTAAAAACAAGCTCTGCCTTTCTTCCTCTACAGAGCAAGCATTTACCAAATCTAATAACTCCTCCAACTCCTTTTTAAAAGAACTACATTCATCATCAAAAAAACTATTTTTCCTTTTCATATTTGGTTTCTCTGACACACGAGCACACTCATAAATCACAAAACCCAAATCTTCCAAAATTCATTTATATCTCTTGTTTCATCATGCAGACTCTCAACTTTCTCAATGATTTCAGGCCTCAAAAACTCCTCTTTCATCAACTCCAGCTCCTCTTTACTCCATTCACTCTTTAAAAACTTCCCTGAAAAACAAAGATCCTTTGTAACCCTCCTAAGAGGACTATCACCTTTTTTATTCCTTGGAACTCCTCTTCCAAGGCAAAGCTTAATGTCATCTTGTAAGTGGTCAGAGCCTACGACCCTAAGAACCTCAACATCAACTGTCAGGGCCACTAGTTCAATACCAACCAAAACATAATCAATTACACTAGGGTTTGTCCCCGACAGACAGGTAAACTCATCCTCCTCCCCATCCTTCCCAAATCTTCCATTTCCAATCACTAATGCATTGTCTGAACACAGTTCCAGAAGCCTTTTACCCCAACAATTAACCATTCTTTCAATATCTTTGCTCCTTCTAGATGTCTTATAAATATCAGGTATCAGGTCTGGCTTATCAGCAAATGAAACTTGATTAATCTCCTTACATATTCCCGTATAAGCATTAAAGTCCCCCACCACCAAAAAATAATCCTTATCAAAACGTGATCGCAATTGCCTAAGCTCCTCCTCTAATAAATCCCATGTCACTTCTACTACATACGAACTATTCTGGGGGGCAATATATACGGCGCCTAAAATCAAACTTTTACCACTAACAAGATGAATCCTAACCCATATAATATTCTCCGATACACTAGAAATTCGAGAATGATTACGGAAACGACCTTGCTTAATTAACAACAAAATACCTCCATAATATCTCATTTTCTTTGCTAGTTTACGCGCCACATTTTCTACCCAGTATCCTTCAAAATAAAGCATTGTATCGTCACTATGCCACGACTCCACAAGAGCAATAATATCAACACCACTTAGGTCCTTCAGTACTTGTTCAACCTTATTTCTCACACCCTGGACATTCCATATGAAAACTCGCATAGGGTGAACATGGCCACACTGTCCCTATTCACTTAGAACAAGCTGGTCATGTGTCGGTAGGACAAAGGGCGTTTCTGGCTCATCAGGGAAGTATGAAAGTCTATAATAATCTTTTGATGACGCAGCTCTGGTGCTTTTCGACTGACCTCTGTATTTAGCTCTTCCGCCGCCAGATCTAGAGTCCTTTCTTGCAACATTACGGGCATCAATACGATTTTGATCGTCCGGGATTATGACCTCCCAGGCTTTTCGCTTTTCAGTATTTTTCACAGCTATTGGAGAATTCCAGACAGGACGCGGAGCCCCTTTCGAGAAATTCGGTTTCGGATCACGTATATTCAATTCGATCACCGTCTCGATATTACTCTCGGCTTGACTATCACTCTCAGAGCTTTTTGATACCACTCTGCCAGCGACGGAAATGTCCATTTTTTCACTAGCCGGTTCTTTCGCTAGTTCAACTTCTCTTATTTCTGCTAACCCGTTTCGAGGATGCCCCTGTTTGTTCACTTCACTGGAGCTGGTGGTTACTTCCTTAACACATTCCGAAGGAAAGTCATAAACAAACACTCTGCCGTCGATATATAACTTATCACCCCTAAGCCTAGCTTGGTGGTGTTTTGACAAAGCGTACTCTAAGACCGGTTTAAGGTTTTTACGGGCTTCCCTTTGCCTGGCACTATAATCAGGGGCAGCCCACAACCCATTCCTCTTCAAAAGAGGATTAGACTTAAGAATTATCCTGCGAAATTCAACAGAGTTCATCTTTAGTAAGACTGGTCCCGCACGCATTCTGAACACGTCTTTGACGTCACAACGGTTCAGATTTAAGTCCAGTAATCACTTATTAAGAACCATAATTATTTCTTGCTTCAGTGTATATACAGCAGGATTAATAGGTTCGAAGCTATATAGGACAACATTACATCTTCTCAGTTCTTCATCAAATTCGTCAGCCCGCATGGTAGCTGCTCGTAAATTCTTCCAAAGCATATCAATTTCTCCTTTCATCTCTTCACAAGCTTTGACATTTTCAGATAGTTTTTGGTTCAAAGAAGAAAACTGGCTTTCAACTGATGTAACCTTCACTAAAACGTCCGGCAAAGTCTTTTCATTAGCCTCAATTAATCGTGGTATCAGATGTAGCTTGAAATTAATTTCCCGTAAAAACTGAGCCCTGGCTGTACCCTCAGGCATAGCCTCAGTTAAAGCTATAGTCGCTCCGTTTGAGTTATTCATTTTTCAAGGATTTCAATCCTCCCGCACACTGCTTACGTATTCCTGCTTCAGTAATCCAAATCACTATCAATAATCATATATAAATAACAGTCCAGAGATATTGTCACAAGAGTCTAAATTCTATTTCATATTTCACTTGCAAGCAACGCTGAATGAAAACAGATTTTCATTCAGAGAAATGATTCATACTTATTTCCGAAATGTCACATTAAATACCAATTGCATAGTTAAGTATCTGGTTTCAAGGTTATCCGTATGAAAAATATATAAATAAAAATCCTCTATTACAGATTTAAATTTCAAGACATATACACACTGCTTACGTATTCCTGCTTCAGTAATCCAAATCACGATCAATAATCATATATAAATAACATTCCAGAGATATTATCACAAGAGTCTAAATTCTATTTCGTATTTCACTTGCAAGCAACGCTCCCCGAGGCGATGTTCATCAGACGAGCGCTGAATGAAAACTTTATTATCATCATTAGAGAGCGGCTTATTGTACAAACACATGATTTTCCCTTTAAAAATGTAAAATATAAAGGCAGGGGGGAGGTCTAACACCCCTTGCCCCTCTTATGGGCACCGATGGCTGCCGCTCTTCTAAGGACATGGCAGGTTCAGCGTCGTCAAAGATCTTTGAAAATTTCCTCTGACGAAGTCTTGAACTCCCCCATTTTCAACAATCTAGGCTTCCAGATATTGATCGTCCCATAATCTGGAGACTCAGATTAAGGAAAATCCTAAAGGCGAAGACTCACTATGGTAGAGAGTCACTATAATACCCACCAGAGTCAAAATTCCCAAAATCTTAAAGCCCAGATTGCAAAAAACTCCGGAGGTTAAGACTCACTCTAAATTATGACTTACCCAGAGCTCATTTGGACTAATTACCATTATCTGAGCAATTCAGTAAAAATTAATGACAGCGGCTTAATTAGAGTTCTTAGGACAGTCAAATGTAATTTACGCAAACAAGTCAACATTCAAGAACTAGATTCGAATGTAAGCTTGAGAAATATTTTGCAACGAAAATTCTCTATCACCCTAAATAGGCTACTGATTGGAGCATGTTGAGTTTCAAAGTACAATAAGCATTCTGGGACATAAAAACTTAAGAATAAGGGGATTTTCCTTCTGCTATACATTTGTGTTTGAACGTAATATGGGGCTACTACGGGTTGGGCAACCCCCTCAGAAGTTTTACCTTTAGATGAGCTACAAGATACATTCTTTAAAACATTATGAAGACCATTTCATCGAAGTTCTGGTTACGCATTTATGGCTGGATATACCGATAGATATAAGTAGCCTACTTCAAAGGAATTATTCAGGGGGCTAATTAGCCTTCTTATTCTTCACCCAATTAGCTGGAAAAATTGAGCCGTAATGTCTCAGCAGTGATTCTCTATTTATCTTTTATTATGGTACTCACAATTTTTTCTGTTTTACCTCTCTCATCTTGTCCTTTCAGACTTTTTTGTTATATTTCAATTAGTTAGATTAATTAGTGAATTTTCTTTCAAGAGAACTGAGACCAACTCTTACTTTTGCCTAGCAACAAAGAATTTGAAGTTTATAAAACAAAAGAATACCTCGTGTATTTTTCGTTGTCGGGACCAAAAGAGTATAAACTGGCGCTAGTGTCGAACGAAAAAACCACCAACACCATCTAGCGTGTCATGTCTCTTCGTATCTTTTCAAGCTTTGCAATCGTTTTTCTGCCAAAAAGTTAGATTAGACACTCATTACTACAGCAATGTTACCAATTACACCAATTAAATTATTCTTTTATTATTACACTTCTTTATTTTATTATTAAGAATAGAAAGAAACGCCAGCCACTTGATGAAAGCTATGTTGTTTTTTTTCGTCAACTGGCACCAATTCCCACTTCTACGTTACCCATGCTTTCGGTCAGGACTATAAAAGAGAAAATGAACCATGCGTCACACAGGAACTTATGCAGGAACTGGATTTAGGGTGTGTCAAATAAAAAAAAAGCACACAAAACAATCAAAACACATAGGAGGTAAAAATTTTAAAAATCTTAAAATTTTGAGTTGGGGGACGTAGACCCGAATCCCCTTCTCAGGGGCGTGGCATAGTATGGATCGAGTATAATATAATTATTGCGGACAATAGCTGAAAATCGGAGAATCTTGTCTCTAACTGGAGACGGAGTGGTATCTTGCTATAAATATTTTATCAGATGCTGTGTAATTGTTCTTCTTTGGGTATACATTGAGTTACACTGTATAGAACCCAAGCAAACGAAATATAATATCAAATCACGAAAAAAAAATAGTAAATTAGGCTTGCAAAACTATTAGGACTGTCAAATGAAACAACTATTTGAGGATTTTGTTTGCTGTTTCTATTAATTGTCTTTTTTCTTCGGCGACATTTATAATTTAAGGCATATATGGTTTGGAAATTTACAAATAGGGGGAGGGGGTATGCGTATTCGGAATTTCCAATCTGTTTTTTCTTAATTGCTTGTCAACCACCAATTGCCCAGGTGTTAAAAATTTAATTCTAGCACCAAAATGTCCTTGAAACTTTATCCTACAAATCTTGTGTGCAAAAACGAAAGAACGGTAATCCCAAAATTTTAGCCTGTAATGTAGCGGATCATAAATTTAGAACAACTTAAAATATCTGAATTGTAAGGAAATTAGTTATTAAGATGCTTTAGGTCTATGGGGAATTACAAACTGTAAGCTATTGAGGAAATTGTTAAAAATGTCAAGATTTTCCACATTGAGGGACCCACTTCCCTCTTAATGGGACCAGATATAGCCCTAGCCTATATTCTAAACTTCAAAAGAAAACACTGATAACCGAGGCCATATCCAGGTGGGGGGTAATGGGGTTCAAACCCACTCCCTCCCCCCGAAATTTACGTAACAAAAATTAATCTAGATAAATTCTTAATGTTGTTTTTTAGTTTTTGTGCAACACCCCACCCTCCGAAAAAAATCTCTTTGCAAAACCCACTCCAAAAAAAAACTTGGATACGGCCTTGCTGATAACAGTTCCTACGTGAGACCCTAAAAGTAAAATTAATAGAACGTGTCTGCATATTGTAAAGTAAGAACTTTGTTATGATAGAGGTTGAATCAACTTGGTCAAAGCGATGAAAGACTTGAATGCCTAATTAGAGTAAAACCAAGACAGATAGTCTCTTTGAGAGGGAAAGCTGAACAACTTTTTCAGAGTTGTATAGAAACGATTATTTTCATCTCTTGATGATATTAAATAATAAAAAAAAACAAGTTTTTTAAACTGAAAGTAACGAGCGACATTAAAACTTAAAACGAACAGAAATTATTCCGAATATGAAAGGTGCCGTCCCCTCCTCAACGCCTTGCTCTTTACGCTAAAGTTTTTTATTGTTTAAAAAAATTAAGTTGCAAGACAGAGTCAAACTTTAGCGTAAAGAGCGAGGCGTTAAGGAGGGGACTGCCCCTTTCATATAAGGAATAATTTCTGTTCGTTTTAAGTTTTAATATCGCTCCTTACTTTCAGTTTAAAAAACTTTTTTTTTTATTTAATTTTTTATCGTTTTTTAGTTAATGCAGCTTTTATTTTGGATCACCGTCATTAAATAAGTAAATAAAATTTGCATAAAAATTTTACTTTTCTTTTGCTAAATGGCTGCCTCTTAATTTGGTTCTGACGTGATTTACAAATTAACTTACGTAACGAACTTCTATATTCGTATATTTTTCTTCTGGCAAAAAATACAAAGTTGCAGATTTTTGCAGATATGAGCTTGAAACCTATGTAATAGGGTTTTCTGATACGCTGAATCTGACGGTGTGATTTTCAGTAAAACTCTTTCACTTGTAGGGGATGTTTCCCCCCTCTTTAAAAAATCAGGTAAATTTTCTCAGGTTCGTAGCCTTTGATAAGTGATACTAAACTTAATAAAATTTATATATTTAGAATCAGCCTTATAGGCACATTCTTTTGATACATATATTGACATCAAAATTCCGTTTTTAAAAGTTTCGATTACTATTGAACCGTATCGCTTGTTTTTTTTCTGTTTTTTTTTATTACGTATATGTTATTACGTATATGAGGGGGTTCTCCCCTTTGTCAATACCACGCTCTTTACGTTAAAAGTTAAAAAAAAAAATTTAAATCACAGACCCCTGAATCACAAAGGCCGTTTAATTAGAATAGATAGCTCTTTTGAAAGCACTAAAAAAAAAACTGTAGCGTAAAGAGCGAGGTATTAACTTGGGGGAGAACCCCCTCATATACACAATAATTTCTGTCCATTTTAAGTTCTAATGTTGCTTCTTACTTTCAGTTGAAAAAACTTGTGTTTTTTAATTTAATTTCTGATCGTTTTTTAAATAATGCTTGGAAATCTGGCGCCCCCTTCATAGAAATGTCCCTTACCCCAAAGAAACATCCTCCACGGAAATATTCTCCACGTTAACACCTCCTCCAACCCCCCCCCAGAAAAAAATCCTTCCTGAAAATGCCTGTATACTTCCCAATAACCAATACAACATGTAAGCAATGGGCAAAGTTAATAACTAGCAGCCCTTCCCCTGGGAACTGTTGGGGATTAGGTCATCCTAAAAGACATATTTATTAGATTTTCGACTATTCTAAACAAAACGGCTATCTCAAAATTCTAATTGGGTGAGTTTGAGAAAAAATGAGCGTGGGAGGGGGCCTAGTTGCCCTCCAATTTTTTTGGTCACTTAAAAAGGGCACTAGAACTTTTAATTTCCATTCCAATGAGCCCTCCTACGATATTCTAGGACCACTGGGTCAATACGATTACCCCTGGGAAAAAAAATAAATAAAAAAATAAACACGCATCCGTGATCTTTCTTCTGGCAAAAAATGGAAAATTCCACATTTTTGTAGATAGGAGCTTGAAACCTCTACAGTAGGGTTCTCTGAGACGCTGAATATGATGGTGTGATTGTCATTAAGGTTCTATCACTTTTAGGGGGTCTTCCCCCCTTTTTTCGAAAATCAGCCAAATTTTCTCAGGCGCGTAACTTTTGATGGGTAAGATTAAACTTTATGAAACTTAAATATTTTTGAAATCAGAATTAAAATCTGATTCTTTTGATGTGTCTATTGGTACCAAAATTCCTCTTTTTTAGAGTTTCGGTTACCATTGAGCCGGATCGCTCCTTACTTACAGTTCGTTACCACGAACTGTTTGTTAGTCTATTATCCAAAATGTAGGGAGGGACATGTAAAAAGTGGTTTAGTCTCTTAAAAATTTTCTTCCTGCAAATTCCTTGTTGACCAACCGGCTGCTTACTAACAGTTTTATCAGGCGACGCCATCGCCTGAACGTTCAGTTAATTTAGTCGCCTAAGTCACAACGTCGTAGCTACTTGTTTTACATTTTGTGTAAATAATTTTCTTAAACAAATTTCTTTTCATTCACAGTTAAAATGAAATGAAAAAAGGGTATAATTTTTCAATAACATAATTATCCATTATCTTATAAAAAAAATTCTACACGTTTTTCTCTATTTTCTTTTGTTTTAATTACTCTGTGTTCAATGCGCTTATATTAAGGAAAAATCTTTGTGAGAATAAGATAGAATGCAATGGGTCACACCGAAAGTGAAATATACGAAACATGCGGAACACTGACATCAATTCACGTCCGTGCTGAAGTATATTGAATGCCCGTTTCTGTTGTCCCGCAACTATGAGTTACGTTTAATAACTTCTAGTGTATGTGTATGGTTTTCTATTTATTTTGCTGGGCCTCATATTTTCTGACGAAAGTATGCAGTACAGCATTTAATATAATATTTATTATGTTATTTATGATATATGTTTGTAGTATAATTTATTTTTGTTTTATTTTCAAGTATAATTTTATTCATTTTTTTCAGTGTAATTTTTTCAGTATCAGTTCTTTTTTCCCTGTATAATCTTTTCCTCTTTGTATTGGCCTGTTAAATTTGCCTATAGTAAATAGAAATGTCTATTTTCATCTTTCTAGAAACCCCACTTTTAAATGGACCTCTTCATGGGGTACCAAACATGGAAAAACACTCATCCGGTGACGGCAAAGTGGACATGCTTGATATCCCTGGCAAAGGTCGCTGCTATGTGTATCTGGCGAGGTAATAGAATTATGATTTTTTTTTATTGTCTTTCCCAAAGGTGAATTTAGAGAAAATTCTTGGGGAGGGGACCAATGTGACAAGGGTGCCAGTAATTCACCAAATTTACGAGTTTATATTAAAAAGACTAATAGAAAAGAAAAAAACACAGAATGAAGGTGCTATAAAAAATCCTGGGGAGAGGGGTCCTCCCAGCCTCCTTCGGATCCGCCAGTGGTCTTTTCAACTGGTTTAGTTAATAAAGCTAAATGGTTGTATGCATACTTGCTCTGTGGAAAGGAAAGGGCTCTCTGGTCTTCCTGAGATTGGTACAACAAATTTAAAAAAGCTGCCCAAAAAGATATCTTTATTTTCTGACCCGTCTTCCTAAAGAATTGACCTGTATATATCAAGGGCTTAAGAAAATTGATAAATTATATTAATTAACAAAATGTATTAACTAAAACTTCTTAAAACTTAGTAGTTGTCGTTGACGTCATTTGTTTCACCGCTATAAATATTAACAAAGAATTATATATTATTAAATAGTAATTAATTATTGAATGCTTAGCTAATCTGTATGAAGGCTAGAACAATACTTAAAGAAAAATAGAGACCTCAGAATATATAGGAGCTCCCATCTCTCCTAGCCTTTTTATGTTGGGAGAAGAAAGGGGGCGTTGTCTAAGGATCATTGTTTAGGATGATAACATCCCTGATTTTTTTTTTAAGCGTTTAAGATTTGTTTTTAGATTTTTTTTGTTGGGATTTTTCTTCTAACCTAGCTCTCACCACAAATATGTTTTTTCTGTCCCTTAAGCAATTAATCGCTTTCTAGATGATTTTTTTCATTTTTTAAAAAGAGCAGCGTAGCTGGGCGTATCGAACTGTTCGAGGTCAACTCAAATACGAAACCCTTAATGATACTGAAAGTTCCATTGACCTAGCTCAACTACTTATCTTTAAAATAACTAAGAAGTTTTGTCAGGAAAGTGATCGTTTCCTTAAATTATAGTCTCAATTTGGTATTTTAGATTGGCTAGCGTAGATTGTTTTACGCCAAGCTAATTTTGTTTAACTTAAGCGTTCATCACTATAAAAACCTCTTAATAAAAAAAAATGAAGTTTAGGCCAAAGAGTATGGGTAAAATATAACACTAGGAACTGGCACTAATGTCGACAAAAAAAATAACAACACCATCTAGTGGTTGACGACCCTTGCTATTTTTTCTGTGTGTTAATAAGAATAATTAATTTAATTAGTGTAACTAAAAAAATTAGGGTAGTAGTAAGTGTCTGATTTCAGTTCCTGAAATTAAAAAAATTACAAAGCTTAAAAAATGCCAAGTGTAGCCAAATGCAAGATGGCGTTGATAGTTTTTTTTTGTTAACACTAGTGCCAGTTTCTACTCTTATAAGTCACCCATATTCTTTGGTTGAGACCAATACATCCGACAGTTATGTTTTATTACATTTTAGATATTCTTACGATCCCTTTCAACAATCCCCAAATGAACGACCCGAAGCTGAGCTTAGTGTTAACGCTGGAGATTACATTCTTGTCTGGGGCAACATGGATGAGGTAAGAAACTCAGCCTTTTACAGCCTTATAACGACATATTTTCTCCTAAGCTCTTCGTAATTTTTTTCTTCTAAAAGCTAGAACCGGTGCTGCTCAGACTTTACATAGTTTCTGCACCATTTAATATCATTAACATACAGCATTCATCTTTAGAGTACCAAGGACATCTGAAAACTGCGATTTTCAAAAATAAAATTCATTTGGTTTTTAACAATCAAAATACAAGAGGTTCAGGTTCAGGTTCAAGTTCATACATTTTTATTAACAAAAAAACAACTCAATGTGACAACAAGTCGCACTAAAGCAAGACGATGCTTGAAAAAGCGACCGGTTGGATATCATGCATGCCAAATCATCAAACCAATTAAAATGAAAAAAGGGGAAAACAATAATAATAACAGAAAATAATGATAAATATATAATGGCACAAAATATAAAAAAAAAATAAAAATAAAATATCTACAAAAAAAAAGAAAAAAAAAAGCCTTCTCTCTAACCATTAACACTACCAAATTCCTGAAAAGAAATGATTTTTAATACGGGTTTTAAGTTGCGGCACACTTTCAGCTTGACGAACAGAATCTGGGAACGAATTCCAAACTGACGGGCCCATGTGTCTGGTCACTTGACTCGCTCTCGTTGTGTTCCGTGGCTCAGATGCAAGACTATCCGCACTCCTAGTCGAATAATCGTGATAAAACGAATTAGGCCTAAAAATATTCATAAAAAAATCCGGTGCAAAACCATTCAGAGACTGAAATACAAAAACTCCAATTTGATAATCCCTTATTTCACCAACCTTTAAAATTTTAAACTTTCTAAAAAGTGATTCAGTGCTATCAACACCACGATCATACCTTCCAATCAACCTTATAGCCTTATTCTGCAGAACTTGAACTCTTCTAAAATTGCAACTAAAATTACTCGCCCAAATCAAACAACCATAATTTATATAAGGCGCTATTATGGAAAAATACAATAAAAGCAGAATTCTCAAAGGTAAAAAATTTTGAAAACGGTTCAGAACTCCAAGACCTCGCGCCAGCTTGCATGCTATGATGTCGCAGTGTTTTCTCCAACTCAAGTTTCGATCCAGGATGAATCCCAGATATCGGATCTCTTGAACTTGTGATAGCGGTAGGCCATTGGAAATAATGACACCAGGGAGAGTGGGAGCAGAACCAGTCCTCGTAAACATCATAAAATTAGTTTTTGATGCATTGACGCTAAGTAGGCTAGCAAAAACAAATTCATGTAGGCCATCCAGCGCCTTATTAGCCTTGAACAAGAGCTCTTGCAGCGACTTTGCTGCAATCACTAAAGCCGTGTCGTCAGCAAAAGAAGTAACTGAAGCTCCGGGAATGTAGAATCTCATTGTGTCTACAAATATCAGGTACAGGAGAGGACCAAGAACTGAGCCCTGTGGAACACCACACTTTATGGGAAACGGCTGAGAAGATTTGTTGCTCAAAGTCACTCGTAGCTTCCTTTCACTTAAATACGATTCAAACCAATTTAAAACACTACCCTTTATGCCTAAATAACACAGCCTTTCCAATAAAATCTTAAAATCAACAGTGTCGAAAGCTTTTCTAAAATCAATAAAAACGCCCATGCACTGCTCGCCATTCTCAAGTGCTGAGTTAATATTTTCCAGAAGATGCTGGACTGCCTGCGTCGTCGAATGTCCTTTCCGGAAGCCAAATTGACCATCGTGTAAAACACCAATTTTCATCAGATACTCGTAAAGCCGGTGATGAACAATCTTTTCATAAACTTTTGAATAAATCGGGAGAATTGATATTGATCTCCAATTAGATATATCAGTTTTGACTCCACCTTTGTGCAACGGTACAACTTTAGCTATTTTAAGCGCACTCGGAAACATCCCCTTTTCCATAGAAATATTGATAAGGTATACGAGGACAGGAAGCAAATAAACCAGAACCGACTTGAGCGTTCTAAGGTTCATTCCATCAACTCCTGTACTGTTTGACTTAATCGTGCTAACAATTTTGCGTACCTCCTCTTCAGTACAAGGCTGGAAATGCATTTCGAAACCTCTTCCTCGCTCATCAACAAAACTGCTTGATTCGAAAACATGGGAGCTCCTTGCTTCTTCTTGAATCTTGCGGCCAATTTCAGAGAAATATTGTCCAAATGCGTTGCAGATTTCCTCAGTTTCTTCCAAGGTCCTATTATTTAGCACAATTTTTGGCTCCGATGGCTTCATAAGGCCTTTTAGAAGATCATTCACAACTTGCCATGTTGCTTTGGGGTTACCTTTACTTTCTTCAAATACATTTGTAAAATATGCCTTCTTTTTTTTCCTTCTTAGGGCGTTTGCCCTATTCCTTAGCTCTTTATACATCACATGGAGCTCATTATTCTGCGGATGATTCAGATGCTCCTCACACGCCTGATTTCTCATATTAAACAGATTCAGCAGCTCATCATCACACCATGGTTTTCTTGGTTTATTCTTTCTGGGGTTTGTTTCTTTAAGCGGACACGTCCTATCATAAACATTCGACACTATTTGGTTAAACTTTTCAAATGCTTCCGACGGATGATCTTCATTCAGTACTGTTTCCCAGTTAATAAAAGTAATTTGTTCTTCAAATTTTTTCAGATTAACTGGCTTCAGTTCACGCATTGGTATTTTATTCTTTCTGTTATGTTTCTTCACTTCAGAATTCAAATGCAATACAACCGGAAGATGGTCGGAGGCTGGGCTTATAACAACAGAGCAGTACGCTTTACTTAGTATCGCTGAAGACACAAACACATTATCGATGAGCGTTTCCGAATGATCCGTGATTCTCGTTGGAATGCTCACGGTCGGGTATAAATCATTTGACATCATCAGGCTCAAAAAATCCAAATTTGGTCCACGTACATTTAACAAATCAAAATTAATGTCTCCCATACATATAAACTCTTGACTAGATCTATTTACCTTTGCAGCAAGACATTCAAATCCTTCAGCAAACTCTTCAAATGATGCACTTGGTGGCTTATATACAACAGTAAAAATACAAGCTCGATTTTCAAACTGAATTTCTATACTAAGGGTTTCTATCTTACCCTCCTTCCAAATGTCCAAATCCTTTCTAATTTTCCAATTCAAATCCTGTCGGACAATGAAAGCCAGGCCTCCACGTCCCATTGACGTTCGACTTCGAGCAATCAGTTCATAACCTGGAAAATTAAAGGACGAAAGAACAGTATCATGACCCAAAAATGTTTCACATAATGCCATTATATGTAAATTATTAGATCGGGAAATAAAATCAAAAATCTCATGGTAAGAAGACGTTAAATGACAATTCCATGTACATGCATGAAATCCAGACCGGCCTAACTCCTCCAAAGTTGATAACTGACGATATTTACTATCAAGAGATGGACGAAAACTAATTTGCGACCCATCATTTCCAATATCCGTCAACAAATAATCATCAACATTAAACGGATTATTTTGCAAATCACTCAATCTTCCACTTAAACTACTACTCATATCAACTTACGCAAAAAAGAATCCTATAATTCATCCCTTTTCCGCGCTCAAACGGGGCGATATTTATACTCATAAGAAATCAAAAAATAAACAACAAAATAAAAATATAAATAAAGAGTAATATAGAACATCTTGACGAGATAAACACTACCAAACTACTCATAAACAACAAACTAAACGCAATCTGAAAGCGAGTTAATTCGACGAGCAGCTCGCTCACCCGGAAGCATTGCGAGAACCTGGCCACGATCTGACCATACATTTTTCACGCCAAACTTGTCTCTCGCGGCACTCAGGATATCGCGACGGCGCTTGGTTAGAGACTCAGACAAAAAGATTTTCGAACCAGCCAATTTTGATTTACTCGCAAACACTCTACGGGCCGTCTCACAGGTAGAAAATCTCACGAACACTGGTGCAACTTTATCGTTTGCCGACCCTGGATTATTCAATTTCGACCTGTAAACCATAGCAAAATCACAATCAGAGATACCGGAAAGCCCCAGCTTTTGCGAGGCTATATTCAGAATGGTCGACTTCAAGTCAACACCCGGCTGCTGCTTAATACGATGAAAAACTAGAGTTCCAAGCTGTTTTTCTTGCTCATAATCATCAATTTTCACTTCTAATTTTGCAATACGGTTCTCTAAATTTTCAATCAGTCCTTTGATATTCTTTACTGATACCAACAATTGCTCTAGCTTCGGATTAAACTCAAGCGACACTGACGAGTATATTTCACTCACGATAGTCTCAACAGAAGTTTTCAGAGTTCGGTCGTTTCCGCATTTATCTTGAACTTGCTTAGTAATCGCGCTCATCATTGATTCTTTTGTCTTAGCGATTTCTTCCTCAGTTGCGACTATTTTAACTAGCAAATCCGCGGTAGATGGTCCAGAAGAAACTGCTCTCAGCGATGCGAAAGTTTTGGAAGCCGTCTTATAAATGTCCGGGTTTTGGTTAACCTCTTTAAACGCACTTCCAACATTTTTATCAGTTTTTGTAGATGCTTCGCGGTAATTGTCCTCAAACGAGATGAGACTATTCTCGGTTAGGCGCGACTCTGTGTGATCTCCATACGCAAAAACTAAGTAGTTGAAGATTCCTTTTTTATCCTTTGAAACTTGGATAATTCTTACGGGCCACAGCGGGAATCTTTTGAAATTCGCTAACGCAAGCTGGAACTGTTGAAATTTTGACATTTCTTCGCTACTACGAGAAAAACCAAAAAAGAGAAAAAAAAATCAACTTATCTTTCAGTGGGCAGGCCCACGGCAGCAGTGGCAATCAGCAATTGACGGCTGGCCCGGTGGTCCGCGGAACCTGCTTTGTTATTCACCAACGTACTCTGGCATCCTTAATCAGCTAATCCAAAGTAATTCGAACGCCACACAAATAATAGGATGATCTGTTGATTGCTACCGTAATATAAGTCCTTTTTCTTTTCACAAAACGTGAATTAATTCACTTATTGCGAAAACTGTCCACTGTAATTAATTCTAAATTTAATCCGGCTTAAAAATAAAACTGATGTTTACAGGTCAGATGCCAAACGAGAACTGAACCTTTATCGTAACAGCCTTCATGCAACTTTGTGAAACCCTAGTACGCCACCCTAGGGTGTGATGCCCAGTTTGGAAGCCTGCACTTGGCACAGAGATTTTCCACCCTACCATATTCCTGCCCTATGCTCTTTCCTACCCCTTTCTAGGTAATTGAATTTTGCCAAGAATTTTGCCTTGCTGTGTGCAACATTATCTAAACAAGATTTTTTGCTACCCAGAAAGGGTTTTGAGAAGCATACAATTCTGAAGCTCCCAATGGCTTTTCAATGGCATTCAAGAGGTCTGAAGCTACCAATGGCTGAAGCTCCCAATGGCTTTTCACTGGCATTCAAGAGGTCTGAAGCTCCCAATGATTGAAGCTCCCATTGGCTTTTCACTGACATTCAAGAGGTCTGAAGCTCCCAATGTCTGAAGCTCCCAATGGCTTTTGACTGGCATTCAAGAGGTCTGAAGCTCCCAATGGCTTTTCACTGGCATTCAAGAGGTCTGAAGCTCCCAATGGTTTTTCACTAACATTCAAGAGGTCTGAAGCTCCCAATGGCTTTTGACTGGCATTCAAGAGGTCTGAAGCTCCCAATGGCTTTTCACTGGCATTCAAGAGGTCTGAAGCTCCCAATGGCTGAATCTCCTAATGGCTTTTCACTGGCATTCAAGAGGTCAATAAAAACCGTAGTAGTTTTACATTACCTATAGAAATTACTAAAAGTTGACATCCACCGAGAACGTTCGTGAAGAACCGAAAAAAAAACCATCTGACACCATCAATATTTTTATTCAAGAAGTGTGCACTTTAGAAAATTTCCTGAAAAGATATAATATGCTTTTAATAGGTTTGTAGATTATAACCTCGTTGGTTGATATGGTGACACGAGAGCTGGTTTGTTGACTGTATATTAATGTATGCTTTTTTTTTATCAAAATTATTTGCCTGGACATCCGTATGTTAATTAATCTTTGTTAAACTATAAATTCTTTTCAATAGAAAGCAAAATCGGGATCGTGCCTATGAATGAATTATTCTTATTGTATTCTGCGAAAGTTTCAATTGGTCAAACTGTTCGTGGCAACGGACTGTAAGTAAGGAGTGACGCAGCTCAATAGTGACCGAAACTATGAAACAGTCTCGGTAGCAATGAATGCATTAAAAAAAAATCGAATTTTGGTGCTTATTCAGAACATATAAAATTCGTCAAGTTTAATGTTACTCATCAAAAGTTACGAGTACGAGAAAATTAACCATGGAATCTTAAGGAAAATCACACCGTCAGATTCAGCGTATCATAGAAATCTACTGTAGAAGTTTCAAACTAGTATGCACAAAAATGCGGAGTTTTGCATTTTTTGCCAAAAGAAAGATGACAGATGCGCATTTATTTTGTTTTTTCTCCATGGATGGTCGTATCGAACCATTTATCCCAGAAGATCGGGAGGGGGCTGATTTAATCGGAAATCAAAAGTTCCAGTGCTCTTTTTAAGTTACCAAAAACCATTGAGGACAGCCTACCCCCCTCCCACGTCCATTGTTTCCTCAAAGTCTTCTGTTCGAAATTTTTAGATGGCCATTTTGTTAAGAATAGTTGAAAGATCTAATAAGTATGTCTTTAAGGATGACTTGACCCACCACAGCCCCCAGGGAAAGGGATACAAGCTATGAAAATCGCTTATTGTTAACGCATGGTATTGACTATTTGGAATTATACAGATAGTTTTCGGGGGGTATTTTTGGCGGGAGAGGGGATTACGGTGGAGGATCTTTCAATGGAATAATTCTTCGTTAGGGAAGGAATTTTTCATGGATGGGGAAGTGGATTTCTCGGCATTATTTAAAAAAAAGATCATAACTTAAATAAAGAAAACAAATTTTTTCAGCTGAAAGTAAGGAGCAACATTACACTTGAAACGAATAGAAATTAATACGAATATAAGTAGGTTTTCCCCCATCAATACCTCGCCCCTACGCTAAAGTTTTTTATAGAACTTCTTAAAAGAAGCTGACTATTGTATTTCGTGAGTCATTCTAAAACGTTTGGAACAAAAAGTCAAACTCTAGTGTAAAGAGTGAGGTACTGATGAGGGGGCAGCCCCCCTCATATTCGTAATCACTTCAATTCGTTTAAAGTTTTAATTTTGCTCCTTATTTTCAGCTAAAAAAATGTTTTCTTTTAAATTTAATTTAAGTACCAAGGTGAGAATAAAATTGTCACCAGATATCACCAGATAAATGGTTAAATTGAGACTTATGCAACCATCACAATTATCACCAGATAATTGGTGAAACTGAAGCTTATGCAACCATGATGATTATCGCCAGATAATTGTTGAAATTGGTGAAATTGAAGCTTATGCAACAATCATCATTATCACCAGGTAATTGGTAAAATTGGTGAAATTGAAGCTTATGCAACCATATATATCTCAAATGATTAGTAAAATTCGGGAATTCAGTTCTTAAACGAAAAGAAAGTTCAAAATAAAAGTTAAAATTTTCATAATGAGGTCAAAATGGTATTTGACTTACTTTGACTTAAGGCTCCTGCCGAGGGTTTGGCGTAGAGAACGATGAGACTAGGTGCCTCCAGGTTGACCTGTCGCTTGCCAGGATCGCAGCTTCTTCCACCGGAATGTGGGCTTGGGTGAGGAATTCATCGGCTTTGTCTTTCCACCTAGTGGGTGGGCGTCCTCTGGGTCGCTTCCATCCGTGTAGGGTGGGGTCGAAGTTGAATGCGACCCGTGCTGGGGCGCCACGTGGCATGCGAAGGAGGTGGCCGTACCACCGAACAGTGACGCTGGGCGAGCTGCGTCGAGAAAGGAGTTTGAGCCGCACGTGACAGGAGAGTCTGGTTGCTAACGAAGTCAGTCCAGTGAAGTCTTTCGATTCTTCGGAGATGTTTCCTCTGAGCGACATTGACGGCGCTGAGGACAGATTTTGCAGCTGAATAAAAAAAAAAAATAATAATAAAGCAATGTGGCTGATAATCAGCAGATAAAAATATGACACCAAAGAGCTTAAGAAGATGTAGCTTTTCTTTGAATTTTTGAATGTTCATGTGAATTTTACTTTTCTTTGGTAATGAACAAGTTGTTAATGTTTGAACTTTTACGGACGAAAATAGTTGTCAAATATTACTTTTTAGTTTTGCTTATTTATTCTTGCGGTTTAACATGGCAAAACTGACGATAATGTGGCACTGCCCTCGAAACTGTGTTTTTAAAATAACCAAACGAAAAATCTTAGAAACTACCTGTTCCTTTGTCTGAATAGACCTAGAGTGGGCCTTAGGGGCAGAAAATATTTTGAGGTCGTTGATACTTTATTCTTTTATCTTCAGCGGCTGTTCATTATGTATTTCCCCTTGAAAAAGCATTTCAAGTTCCCTGAGGGGATCATTAATAATCAAAGAGCATTTTCACAGAATTTGCTACAATACAGAAATCCAGTTTTTTCGAAAGTTTGGAAAAAAAAACTCATTAACTGTTTAAAAAAATCTTAAAATTTTCTCATCATTAGGGGTTACCAAACAGGCTATTGTTACCTGTTCTATCTCTTTTTCATTTGGTTGTTGCGAAGACAACGTAAACACTTAAAATATAAAATTATAATATAAATATAATAAAATAAAATATAAATATAAAACATACTAAAATATAATATATATGGTCTGAAGTAAATCAGGTCCACCCGTATAAAATGAAAAATGGTGCCACCATCAAGTGAATCTCGTTTTATTGAGTTTTAGCTGAATAAAGAATTTTTTGGCTCTTTTTTTCAATTAAAATTTTTATTTTTAGTATTTACAAATAAATAAAAATAAAAAGCACTTTCACACTGGAGAAAAAACTACGAGTGTTTGCGGCCGTACAAAATTCCACCTCCCTATTTGTCTATGTGTTTAATTAATTAATTAAAGTCCTAAAAAATTATATTGTAAAACAACTGAATTAGAGCTATAGTAGATAAATAAAATGTATAGGAGAAAAAATAATATCTCCATTTCTCCAATTCCCAACTCCAGTAATATCTTCAATTCCTATCTTCATCACATATCCACACTCAACTCCCTCTCCTCCCGTTCTACCCTTCCAGCCTCCTACCCACCCTTCCCTCTCCACTCCACCCTTCTTTCCCTACCCTGCCTACCACTCATAATAGAAGCCACTTACACGGAAGGATATGTTGTCAGTATGGGTTTATCTCATATTTAATGTAGATTAAAGTGGCGGTAGAGATGGTGTTTATATTGTTTACACGAGAAGGCCAAAATCCAGGAATTTTCTCGAGACGGGCACTAAAGAAAATCCTATTTTATTGATTTCATAATAATTTAATTGATTTTATTTTATTTAACCATTCTGGGGCAGGGCCTTCCCTGCCCCATGAATGTGAATTTTAAATCCCTCTCGCCGCAGTAATTCCCTGACTCTTAATTGGTCTTAAAAATCAAAGTAAAAAGACCGTGTCTCCTAAGAAAGTAAAATTATTTCTCTAAATCGCAAATTTGTCTTAAAAATCTACATAAAAAGACTCTTCATGCCCTTCCGAACAAAATGCCTTTGGTAACCCTACTCTCCCCTCCAAATGAAAATCCTGCATACGGATTTTTGACGGCACAAAAAATATACCATCCATTTTTGTTTGTATCAATTCACAAAGACTTGATTAGTGCGAAGGGAGATTTAGCTATTCTAGGTAAGATGTGTATGTCCCCCCCCCACATAAGGAAAGATATACGAGTCCTGAAGATTTAGCTGTTATGTAGGACCACGTCTTATTCTAATTCAATTAGCCTATTTTCATTCACTCTAGCAATGTTTCTGAGCTTTTAATGTGTGCATAAACAGAATATATAATTACTTAATATAATAATAATTCTATTTTAAGATAAGAGTCAGCTAAAAAAAAGAAAAAAAAGAAACTAAATCGTATTGTTTCTGGCCGCCATGAGAAACAGGGAAAATCAGCCGTTAGGTAACTTAGCCGTTAGGCACGTTAGCTAACTAACGTGCCAAAACGAGCCCCTGTTCACTGTTTTTGCGCTTTTAATTTAATTATTGTATTCCCTCTTTATGAATAAGTTTTATATGCTAAAGGATTTTAAAGTTAAAACCAAGCTTTTCGCCTATAAAACCTGATAATGAATAAGTTGAAAAATCTCAACCGAAAATATTACGCTTATATTCACCAAGGCATGCTTTGAAATTGCCGAAGAAAAAATCCAAAAGCTATTTGAAGCAGTGTGTAATTAAAAGTTGTAAAGTATGAAATATATAGTTTGCTCGTAATTTAAAACTTGAGTGAGTTTTCTTTATGATATGCTGCGGGGAACGTACTTCGCTTTTGTGTAATTGGATGTGAACTTTAGAGAGGTCCCAAGAGAATTACTTGGCGTATATGTCAGGAAGAGGGACATTCCTGAAATTGCTTGAACGAATTTAGCATTTGAATACGCTCTTTATTGATACTAAAAAACAAAAACAAGTTTTCTAACTGAAAGTAAATAATATAAAATAACTGAAAGAATCTAGCTCACCGTACATGAAAAATGAAAACGGAATTTGTATATTAACTTTGGCCAAAACTTTTTCCCGTGTAAAATTTCCTCTGAATAGTTCATCTCAAGAAACTACCCTCCCAATGTGAAAATTTACCTGTATAATATGACCGCTCATTCACCGAAAAGGCTAAAAAAATATCTGTATACTTCCCAATAACCAATAAAATATGTAATATTATACGGAAAGATACTCTAGACGTTTCCATCCCGGTTACTATTTCCCGCCGACAATTCTCCTCAATTTCTCCAGATGTAAAATAGAGTCGGAAATGAGAAAGTAACACAAATAAAAAGAATTTTCTATAGGATTCTTGGCAAACTCCCCCAGCGTAAAATTTTCCTTGGAAAGTTCACTTCCCGGGAATTTCCCTCCCCACGGAAAATTATCCCAGTAGAAAATCTCCTCAGCAGAAAATTCTCCCTCTCTTCGGAAAATGTCTGTATACTTCCCAATACGAAATACTATACGTAAATAATGGGCAAATTTCCTGACTTACAAACCATTCCCCAGGGGCTGCGGGGCGTTATGTTATATTCAAAGACATAGTTACTGGGCTTCCCAACTATTTTGAACAAAATGGGTATCTCAGAATTCTGATCGGATGACTTTTAGTAAAACAAGATGTGTTAGAGGGTGGCCAGTTGCCCTTCAATCTTTTTGATCACTCAAAAATGTCACTAGGACTTTTAATTTCCTTTCGAATGAGCCCATTCTCAATATTCTAGGACTATTGGTTCGATGTTATCACCCCTGGGAATTCAAAAACAACAAACAAACAAATAAACACGCATCCATGATCTTTCTTCGGGCAAAAAATACAAAATTCCACATTTTTGCAGATGGAAGCTTGAAACTCCTACATCAGGGTTCTCGGATACACTGAATCTGATGGTGTGACTTTTATTAAGATTCATTGTTTTTTAGAGGGTATTCCCCCTTTTTCGAAAATCAAGTAAATTTTCTCAAGCTCCTAGCTTTTGATGCGTAACGCTAAACTTAATGAATCTTATATATTTGGAATCGAAATAATAAGCCAATTCTTTTGGTATATCTATTGATATCAAAATTCCATTTTTTAGAGTTCCGATTGCTATTGAGCCGCGTCGCTCCTCACTTACAGTTCGTTACCACGAACTGTTTGAAATGTAAGAAATAGATTGATGTTGTTTTAATTTTTACATGTTTTTACGACAGAGGTTACATCACATCCAGAAGAGAGACTGACCGATTTACGGCAAAAACAAGATTATCTGTATAGTCTTGAGACTACCCCTCCTCCCTAGGCCTATATCCAAGATTTCGTTCAGAGGGGGGGGGGGTACATAGAAGACTTTAAAAACGCATAAACTTTTTGTTTAAATGCATTTTCGTTTTGTTCTTTACGAGTCGCATAAACATTTTGGGGGATTTGAACCCCCTTAATCCCCCCGGAATACGGCCTTGCTTCTCCAAAATATTTGCGAATCGTTGCGGAATATCGGAAAAGGAATAATATCAAATCCTGCGCTATATTTAAGCCTGAGAGCGGAAATAACCTACTTCGTAAGAAACCAAACTTTTAAAGATCTTCTGATTAAAAATTTTAGAGATGTTGTAAATTTTAGAGATCAATATAATTTTTTGCGCTTTTCCAAAAGGTTTGTCTGGGGAGTATGTAGGACCAGCAGTTTCGACAGTTTTTAATTTGTATATATTTACTAATTAAATTTATATACATTTTAT
>JAQQPU010005566.1:0-10075 GCA_029168905.1 Artemia sp. Kazakhstan ARC1039
CCTAATATGCCTTCTTTTCTTAATACCTTATATGTTAAAAATAGGTACCTTGCATCTCAAACAGCCCTTGTCCTGCTGGCTTTGGGGGTTTTCCTCAACCCATGAGTTGTAATTATCTAACTTTTGGATTGTTTTAACCAAGACGGATATCTCAAAATTTTTATCAGGTACATCTTCGGAAAAGGGGGTTTCCAGGGGCAGAGAGTGATCTTAGAGTCCATGAGACCTCCAGTTGAATGACGATTTGAATGTTCATCTTGGTTTCGACATGGTTTTCCATACTTATCACTGTATATTTGGAATGACTTTTGCAATTATCACAATAAATGAACTATAAAATAAAAAAAAAAATCAAATTTCATTCTGATTTCATAATAACAAGCGTGCAAGACCAAACTCAAGTTCTTTTAAATAAAATTAAAAAACGACGTAAAAATTTTAAACAAGGCAATTATAACTGACCCATTTTGTCAGTTACGATTGTATTTCCTTTAATTAGACTATTTCTCACAAACGGTCAGTGGCGTAGCTAGGGGGGTAAAGGGGACAGCCATCCCGGGCAAAGCCTATGAGAAGCACATAACAGAAGTTATTTTTGTTACACTATGATGTTACTTATTTAGGGAGGAGGTACAAAACGAATCTAAGCATTATGGTAGGTACGGGGGGGGGGGGGGATTTAAACTGGTAAGGATTCAGAAAACCTATTAAAAGAAAAAAGTCGAGAAACTAATTTTCTGAATTTAATGCAGCAGCAGTTTTATTAGTATTATGTTTGTAGCCGAGAGGACACAAACATTTTGTAACCTAAATAACAATGCAAAACCTATCTTGTAGTCTCATATTTGAAAAATAGCCTCTAACAATGTTTATTAATGTTTGTACAATTACCTTTTTATTACCTTTTTAGCTTTTTATATCTTAACGCAATTTTAATTTCTTCCTGAGTTTTAGTTGAATAAGTTATGACCGAAAAGAAAAACAAAGATACTTCAAGATCGATTTACTAGGCATTGCAAAGGAAATACTATCCTGACCTGAATAAAAAGATGCAAAAGATATACTACAGAGGGAATCTTCCCCCTATATTCTCCCTTTAGATTTTGAAAAATACCTTTTTAGGGGGTACTTTCCTAAGTTTTTTTTATGCTTCCATTGAAGAAAAAACAAAAAAGACGAACTTTTAACCCCCCTCCCCCACCTAGATACATAAAATTAAATTTTGCCTTACCCCCTAAATATTCGTGAATGAATCAGGCCGCTGACTTTGCCCAAGAAAACTATCCCCTTTACCCCCATAGCCACGCCACTGGCTGTTAGTGAGTAAATAGGCTAATAAAAGAAAATGCTGTGGAAACTGCAAAATGTGTCAGTTTATGTTTCTAAAAATGCCATATTCAGGCATTGATGATGACATAAATAGGGGAGGAGACTCCCCCCCCCCCATATTTTGCCCTCTTATATATTGGAAAAAACTTCAGAGGGGAGGGGGGGGGTAAAAAAAAGATTTTCTCATAATTGAAGATGCTGTGAATATATGAGCCTGTTACCCAAAGACGATTTTTTTCTGACCAAGGCACTTCGTGTAGAAGGAATTATCGTAGAAACCTCGAAAGGAGCGCATTCAATTAGAAATCGAAAGTTCTAGTGCCCATTTTAAGAATCAAAAGTGATTAGAGGGCAACAAGTCTCTGTCCATCATTTCCACAAACACATCCAATCAAAATTTTCATATTGCCTCTTTGTTCAACACAGTTGAAAGGCCCAGTAACTATGTTTGTAAATGAAATGCCCCAATGAACCAAAACCATAAACAATTGGTTTCTCATAATAATGGAAACATGCATTGTAAACGAGGAAAGTTTTTTTAAGTAAACTCTGCTAAAACTGTTAATACGGAGTTTTAGAAAATACCCAGGGGGTATTTTCTGGGGGGGGGGAACACATAGAACCGAAGTAGCCATAGCCATAGAGTTGGAATCCTTTGTCCGAAGGGCAGGGGTTCGGATCCTGGTGTCCCCGGTTATTTTGTTGTGGGACGGGCTCAGTGGTGTATCTCTGTAAACTCTGACGGAGTCGACCAGGCTCTATATATGTACCTGGAGAAATCTAGAGAAAGTAAGCAGGAAGGGTGCGCAACAGAACAGGATGGCTGGCCCCGAATCCTCACTCCAATTAAACTTACTGGCTGAAGGGCCATGAAACGGAGATCAGCACCAACAATATGGACTGTAAAAGTTCAATGCTGCATTACTTAATTACTTACATAGCCATAGCTTGTTTTAAACAAAAAGTAGAACGATAGGGAAATTTTTTTATAAGACAGTGGAATACAACTTTAAATAGCAGTGTGGTCCTCGTCGCTATCTACATAGCTGGTTTGAAAAAAAAAATTTTGTGTTTCTAAGTGCTCTACAAGAGGGAAATGAAGTACTCCATTGGAACCAGATTTGGAAATTTATAAACAAAGTGAAGACATTAACTATAGCACTTCCAATTACCTTGTTATGGAAGAAGAATTTCCGCCTAAAAATAATCAAGTAACCCTTATAAATATTTATTTCTAATAAAAATATTTCTGGGAATACAGAGGAATCATGTAGCAATTTCGAAGCATAGTTTCGAAGTAATAGGGTCAACATTTCCCAAATCGTTTAAAATTTTCTATAATACATGTTACTAACGCTGAAAGTCCAAATTTTTATAGATGTATTCCAGAGAAATTGCCTACAGATTGTTTTAGGTATCCGACTGACTGACCGTATTTCAAATAGTGAGCTCCATCAAAAATGTGATTCAATCCCACTTTCTAAGCCTACAACGACAGATAAGTTGAGACGGCTTGGGCAAGTTCTATGGATGAAGGATGACATATTGCCAAAGATTGTCCTTTTCGTTCAACTGTCTAGGGCTAAACAGAAAGAAGGTCGTCCGCAGTTGTAATGGGAGGATGTCGAAAAGAAAGACTTAAGGGAAATAGGAATTTCTTGGGAAGGTGTAAAGAGGATTTGAATTGATTGGGATGGATAAGGAGTGTGCATAGCTGTGTTGGCGTCAGGTGGCTTGGTGCTGCGGTAAGTTGTTAGTAGTAGTAGTGGTAGTAACTGAACCTATGGTGTTATCGAAATATAAACAAATAAAAGTTATACATGTTACAAAAGTATTCCCATGACCTATGATCCCATCCTTTGATAAATTATTCTCAGTTATTTAAACACTATCAGAACACGCTTTTGGAAAAAAAGTTGTGGCGTTTTACTAAGAGCAACCTTTATCCCAAAATTACCGAAGGCCCTAGTTTATCTGAGTTTGATTAATTTATCTGAGTCTCAGTCCGTAAGTACTCCCCATTCCTGTTAATATTATTTCAATTGCTTTTTCCTATTACTATCACAACCAAAACGGTAACAAGAAATGTACATTCGTCCAGCACTTGCAATCGAGCGCTGATTTGGTTATTACTATACCTCAACGCTGGACCTTTTCTAGTTGGTGATCCCAAAGACCTTAAGATGGATTCAATTTGCTCTTTTTCTTATGCTCAGTATATATATTTAATATACCAACTACAAGGGGACATAACATTTTGATGTTAATCTTAATAATATTTTTTTAGCAATATCTCCCTCCTTTTGTCTCCCTCATAAAACTTCTAATTCTTATTTTTCAATAGAAAATAGCTCTAACAACCCTCTTCAAAATTCTGTCTTTCTTGCTTTTTGTTACTTGGCTGAATACCGAAGATCAGCCCGATATTTTTAATTTACAAAATCTTAAAACAAAAATTGCTGCTTTACATAAAAAGCTAAATGATTATTTTATATCCCAGTAAAAAGACTCCAGAGATAAAACCATAAATCGATCCAATAAGAAGACAGATCAATTTTTCAGGAAATTCTCGATTTTATTGCGAAAATAAGGTTGAAGAATTATTTGATAGCAAACCAAACAAATTATTATTCCTGGCTGAAGGACCACGAAACGAAGATCAGCACCACCGGTTTGGACCTTAAGGGTCTAGTGCCGTCATACTTACTTACAAACAATTTATATTTTGAGGATAAAAAGTTACGCGATAGGAGAACAGATTTAAATCTATCTGAATCACCTGAAGTTACCACCAATAACCTTTACATATTCCATGCTTCCATTGTACAAAGCCTTGTGGCATTACAGAGCTACCATAGGTTCAGTGAGTCAAAGAAAATGAGTTTCAGGATTTTTTTTTGGCTGAAAAAAAGATTTTGGGAACCTTTCAATATTTTCAAAAGAAAATATTTGAAAATTTGAACAGTACGCTAAGTTACATTAATCTGTCTTTACTGATTGACAACTAATGAATACGCAAGCACGTTATTACATTTTATGATCTTCATTAATGTAACAAACTTAGCTCAGGTGCCCTTCTAAAAATTCCCTTTAAATTTCTTTCATAAAACGAAATTTCTATCACCAAAGCAAAATTTATTTCACCAAATATATTATTTTCCTGGCTGAGAGACAAAGGGCAAATTCGTACGAGCCATTATACTAGTAATTTATATTTCATTTTTAATGGGTGGCTTTTGTGATTTTCATCCTTTGAGAGAGGGGCATTAGAATTAAATAGCGTCAATTCATTCAGGGATATAAGTGCAAAAATCTTTTCAGACTTCCTCACTATTTTCTCCTGGTCCTACTGTCACTCTACTGTCAATCCCAGAATTAATTTCATAAAGAATGGTACTTATTTTATTTTTTTGGGAGGGTGGTCATGTGGCACATGAGTTTTCAATGAAATTTAAAACAAGGAACCCCGGTAATTTTATTCACCATGCAATCAGCATACTTCATTTACCAGCACATAATTCTCGCCTAATAAAATTCTTTTTTCTATTCTTAGAATTAGCTATATTTAATTATTCGAGTAATTTTAAGTTTTTTCATGAGATTCATATTAAATATTTCTTACAAATACAGGCAAATCTAACCACTACTAATGTTTTTTCTGAAGAAAAAAAAAATCCTAGATTAAGGTTGATTCGATGAGTTACAAGTGCGAACACTTTTCACACCAAAATTGGTAGCCTCTCTCCAGTACCTAATATAAATCCAAAATTAAATATTCAATATTTTATGTCTTACTTAATTTTATTATATATCGAGAGTTTATATGAAAGACAACCCATATCCCTCAACCGTTATCCAAGGAATGATACAAATATATTGTCTCGATCTATGTCTACTACCTTTTATCCTACTTTGCCATATGGGATTGATGTTATATTGGTTATCGCTGAGTCTTGTATAGACGCTGTTCATCTTCTTTTTTAAGTTGCACTTCTTTCATAACACGGTGATTCTATCCGCAACTGAAAAAGTATATAATCTTTGCTAATTAAACTGTCGCAGTTGAGGCTAAAACCAAGCAGTTGAAGGCTATTTTGTAGTTTTGCTAGTTGCTCCTCGCTCTGCAAGATTGGTTTTGCTGTGCAAAATACTCTGTTCCAACTTTTATGACGTAGTTAATTATTTCAAGGGGGAAGTGTTCAATAAAATCATAATTCGTTTCTTTCGTTTACGCAGCATCCGCCATCTATACTAATAATCCAGCCATTGTGAGTGAAGCTATCTTTTTCTTACCCAACGTCACCTCTTCAACTTTGCTTTTTCCCAGTTTAAGTCTTCTTAAGATTGAACCAATTACCAAGAAATCTGTCATTTTGAACAAACCACTTCAAATATATTTATCTCGTACCCCATACAAGGAAAGGACCTTCCCTTTAGTCAATCACTTATTTAGAGAGAGATTTAGCTCTTAACAGCAAAATAAAACACTTATACTAATTGACAAAACTCAGGACTTCTGGGTTTTGAAATTAGGACATCAGATATCATAGGTCTTGTGACTCAAGAGCTTCTCAATTAATAATCTAAGAATAAAATTTGTTTGACAAAACCTCTCCCCAACCCAAAGCGACACTGTTCGTCTCTTAAAACTGTATCTACCGCCTCTCTAAGTCCCAAACGCATCATTATGATAAGTCAGTTGATTCCTAAAGAAATCAAATTAGTCCCCAAGAAATTACAATTCTCACTCTGATTATCTTCCTTATAGATTGGTCTACTTGAGTTTTAAAAAAATTGCTAGGAACTTCCTCTTTTCCATGAATCCTATTCGAAAACTCATTTACCACATTAACAGCACCTGGGGTTTTATTATTCTTAATCCATGTTTTGCCAACTCTAATTCTTCCTCACAAAACAAATATTTTTTCACTTCGAAAGAGTCACAAAGTTTTATTTATTCATTTTTATAGCATTTACAGTAGCTTTACAAGAGTTTAGCACTTTCTCAAAATGTTCTGCCCCTTTCTCTTTAACTTTTTATTAATCACTAATTGTATCAGTTTTATTTTCGTTTTATTTCAATTTATTAAAAAACCATAATCAGTTAATTAGCTTTGACTCTGAAGCATAGCTTGTGTGAGCCAAAAAACGAAACAAAGAAGAAAAAAAAAAGCAAACAAACAAAGAGACAGAGCAAGTAAATAGAAAAGAAAGGTGAAAATAAAGACGGTTATATGAAAACGAAATGAAACAAACACTATATAAACAAATCATAGAAACAGAATCAACAGAGGAGCAAAACTCACAGAGGAGAAAGGAGTGAAAAAACATGAAAGTTTATCAGGTAAAAGTCTGTGACGGGCAGTGCGTGCAAGTCTTAGGTTAGCAAGCAAAACTAGATTTGCAAGGTCAATTAATCCATAGTTGCATCTAGATCGAAGGTATGATATCTTCGAGGAAGCCCTAAAAAGACTTTAACGTCATTATTCTGTGCTTTTTTTAATGATTTTAGATTAAACCTGCTCTTTTCCAGTCTTTAATTGGGACAAGTCCAGGTTGACTATTGCCTCCCAATTTTATACAGGACCCATGTATCGAACCTAGATGTAGCAACACACTGCAGCGCCCAGAATTTGATTCCACTGGTGAGATTATGAGAAAGCGTCTCCATATTAAACCAAAGAGGAAGAAGAAGAAGAAGACAAACCAATACAATGTTTTACTGCTATGCGATCTACCTTTATCATCCAGACAGTCAGAAAAATTTCTTCATGCCTTACTTAGTTTTCATGTGTATTCATACCTCCTTTATTTAACATAACACCTACCTCAGTTAACATAGTTTATATTTTGATGTTTAATCCACTTATCCAAGCATACACTTGGATGCTTTAACTGACAAAGATGAAACCCAAAATAGGTAAATATACCAAAATTATGGCAGGGTTACTTTCGTTTTTCTTCCCCATTTGGTTCCGTGTTCTCCTATTGCCTTTCCTTAGCACAAAGTTCATCAAAATGATCCTTATAAATGGGGATAGAACAAAATCCTGCCAACCACAACCACGGCAGTTTTATTTTCGTACATAGCACTAATCACTTTAATATGTTTGTCTTGTATACTATACAAGAATGAGACCTTCGCTAAAGCTCTTCTATCAGCTGAGTCGTACGCTTGCACATGATCTAAAAAACCAAGGACTAAAGGTGTTTGATGACTCAGGCACTTCTCAATTACTAACCTAAGAGTCAAAATTTGGTGACACCTTCTCTAGCTAAGCTAGATCAGACTAATGCTTCTATGATTAACACACTCATTCTTATCACCTTTCTTATACAGGGTTTAATTAGGACTTTCCAAGTATCGCTAGGTACTATCCTTTTTCAAAAATCATATTCATAATCTACAGAAACTTCTTTCTAACCTCATAGCCACCATGTTTGAGAAACTCATTAACCACAGTATCAACAGCTGGGGCCTTGTTATTTATTAATCCTTTTAGTACTGTTAATAATTCTTCCTCCCAAAATAAATCTTCATTCACATCCAAGATGACGCAAACTTTTTCATTTTCCTCCATATCTTTTTCTGTGGCTCTATTCTGGTTTAGCATATTCTCAAAATGTTCAGCTCATCTCTCTTTAACTCTTTCCTTATCACTAATTTTGGCCTCGTTCCTATCTTTAACTGGGACAAGTCTAGATTAAAAACTCCCTCTGAATTTATTAACATGTCAGCATAATATTTAACTATTATGCCGTCTAACTGCATCTTCCACATCATCGGCAATTTTATCCATCCCCTCCACTTCACACCACACTAGTTCATACTTTAATGCTTTCTCCACTTTCCTAACATTCCTTTTGTTTTCATATGATATATCGCTCAGATAATTCTTGTACAAGCCCCTTCTTCTCTCTATTAAAAATAAAGCTTTTTCACGAATGTTCCAAGCTGTGCTCCTAACTTTCTTCCCTAAGAGACCATCAGCAGCTTCAAAAATGGTATTCCTAAAATTATACCTTCTATCTTCTACACCGTCAAATTTTAAATTCTCCAGTTTAGCATTCAACAGTTCCTGTAAAGTTTCTCTCAAATTTTCATCCTGGAGTCTACCGACGTCATAAATTTCTGGAAGGTGGTTACCCTTCTGAAATTTGAGCTTTAAATTAACCCTAGACACTATAAGATGGCAATCTTTACTTTTAACATCAATAACAGCACTCATGTATACCCTAGTATCTTGTATTGATCCTGTCAATCCTCAATTTACAGTGTCATAATTAATAAGGTTAGCTGTCTTACCATCACGTGAATACCATCTTAACTTATGGGCCATTTTATAACCAAATACTGTCTTGGTTATAACTACATTGTTATACCTACAAAATTGATGTTTTGCTGTTAGCCGTTGCTGTTTTCTTTTCCTACACCAAATTTACCAAGCCTATGATATCATCAATCCTTATTTCTACTGACCTGGGCGTTAGATTTTCCTAATAAAAAATCATAGTTCTACCAAAGACCCTGTCTATTTGTACCTGTAACTGTAAGTAAAATTCATCTGAGTCCCTAATATCTCCGTCAGTTGGTTCTACAGCGGCATATAATACTATGACTGATACTCTCTACTTTTTAGTCATAAAATGAACGATTAATATTCCATTATTAATACCTTCCCAGCCTAAACAGGACTTAGCTGCTTCCTTATTCATCATTAGCCCTATTCCATATCTATTTACACCATCCTTCCAGTCTCAGTAAATAAATTCTATTTCACCTAATTTCATTTTTCCTAACCCTGGGAAATGAGTTTCGAACTGGAAACTCCAGTTCGAAGTGTCTGAATTTGTGACCAAAAAGTGTCGACACGATATTATTTTTTAACGTCGTAACACTCCAAGCTGTAATTCTCATATTCTTAAAATCAGTGAAATTATTTCGGCCTCAGCAAAAGCTTTGGTCCCGGAATCCAGTGCAGGACATGGACCAACACGTATCTGGAACCTCCAGAAGTATCTGGAGGTATCCCAGAAGAATCTGGGACCTCCACTTGAATGGAGGCTTTATGCAATCCTGGGCACACCTTGATCACTACATGGTTTTCAGCACTTGACGATGTTTTTTTATCAACAGTAATCTCAAGCCTACTACCTCCGACTCATTATATAATCATGTCTACAAGTATTATGTTACTACGGTGAGGCAGCACATAGTACATAAATATAAGAAAAGGTTGTTCAGCCCAAAAACACCTGCCAAACAGACCAATTCTAGAATAACTAGTCATTAGTGAAAAACTCAGTCGAGGCTCAAGCTACAAAGGCCCATTATCAGCAACAGCAGACATACATTTCTCTGACTCCTTAAAACCTAGACCTTCTAATAAATCTGAATTCTATGAGCTGTCGATTGTTTTTGTGCTTGATGTTTTCTTCGTAGTATATCAAGCATAGATGTCGGTGTCCATATCATAGATCTTACAATTTTCCCATAAAAGTCGCATTATTATGTTATCAAGTCACAATTAAAAGAGCGAAACACAGTTGCGAAGAAGATCCATTGTTAGGATTTTAATTATTTAATAGGAAGCAGTTTTAAATTATTTTGCATTCAACTCCTGGTGGGTTTTTCTGTTAGGTGATTATTGATTCCTCTTGATTAACTTATTGATTAACTGATTATTATGTATATATATATATATATATATATATATATATATATATATATAAATATATATATACA
>JAQQPU010005566.1:10475-24366 GCA_029168905.1 Artemia sp. Kazakhstan ARC1039
GATTGCCGAAGATTGTTCTTTTTGGCCAACCGTCTAGGACTAAATGGAAAGCAGGTCATCCTCATCTGGGGTGGGAGGACGTCATAAAGAAAGATTTAAAGGAAATGGGAACTTCGTAGGCGGGTGTAAAAAGGCAGGCTTTGAATATATTGGGGTGGAGGAGGATCGTGCGTAGTTGTGTTGGCCTCAGGCGGATTGTTGCTGCGGTGAGTTGTTAGTAGTAGCAGTAGTAGTAGTATATAAGTTGTATCACTACACCTTCTATGGTGTACCAGACAAAAAAATTAAATTGATTAGCGCTAAGTACGAGAATAGCCTTGCTGCGTCTAAGTTGGAAATGATTAAATCAGGAGCTGAGCAGGGTTGTGTTATATCACCATTTATACCAACCATTCTGATGGACTTTGTCCTAAGGAGTACATCAAAGGTAATGTGAGAGCACGGAAACGAATGGGGAATTAAGTCCCCTAAATTAAATTATGATGATGATTTGATCATCCTAGATGAAGATGATGGTAAAATTATTGCAAAACATTGCCCTTTTCGCCAATCCGCCCTGGGGTAAATGGAGAGCAGTCGCTTGCGGTCGAGGTGGGAGGATGTCGTAAAGAAAGATTCAAGGGAAATGGGAACTTCCAGGGAGGTTATGAAGAGGGAGGCTTTGAATAGATTGGGTTGGAGCTGGAGCGTGCGCAGCATTGTTGGACTCAGGTGGCTTAGTACTGCGGTGAGCTCTTAGTAGTTCTTCAAAAACAGAAAAATTACCAGCCAAGCACATTTAATTACCCTTCAGCTTTCAATCAGGTTTCCAAAAAAGCTCAAACCCTTTTTATAACTAAGATACCCAAGATTAATCTATGATTATCCAAGAAATAATACAAATTGGTTTTCCTGATTCATGTCTACTACCTTTTATCCTACTTCGCCATAAGGAATTGGTGCTACATTGGGTGTCACTGAGTCTCTTCCTGTCTTCTGAATAACATCCAAATGTCATTTCCGACTTACTTCTATAGAGGCTGTTCTTCTTTTTTTCAAGTTGTACTTCTTTCCCATTGCGATGAGGCTTTTAGCAACTGAAAAAGTACATAATTTATTTTAATTAAATAGTATCCGACTTCATCTACTCAACCCGAGCACAGTCCTCCAAGATACATCCCACCCTTTTTCCCTTTTCCAGCACCAACTTGCCTTCTGATCTTCTCTCTTCCCCTATCAAGATCCATCCATATTCGAAGTCTATCTACCCTATCAATCATGGACACCATCGGCGAGGGCAAGGGGAACCATGCCTTCCCTGGAAATTGGGACTATAAAGTAGGGCCCTAACTCACAATATTGCTGAATAAAACTGAACTCTAGGAGTTTTTTGTTGGAGTATTGTTTTTTGTAATGACTTCTTTTTTTATTTTCATACACTTTTATATTGAATACACAACTTCATACTTTACCTTTTCATTACAAAAAAAAAAATATATTGTACTTTATATTAAACTTTTTCATTACCTTGATTTCAAGCTCTTTTTACCTATTTTCATTACCTTTCAAAAAAAAAAAAAATATTCTCTGTGTCTTGCTACCTGTCAAAGGCAGACATCTAGCGTTGAAATATTGATCGTTTTCCTGCGTTAGAAAAACATTGCGTTCAGATGACCATTTCATGAAGTTTAATTAGAATGAAAAAAAGTTTATCAACTGAATGTAAGCAGAAACCTTAAAACTTAGAAAAGGAACTAAAATTATACATTATTGAGGAGGGCTTTCTCTTCCTCAAATCTTGGCTCGTAAAGCAAGAGTTTGTTAGTATTTTTAAGGTTATTTTTCCTATTCAATGTCCCTTGTGCTTTAGCAAATTTTCTTAAAGAATTTTGATAAGAAGTTAAACTTTAGAGTAAAGAGCGAGCAGATGAAGAGGGGAGAGCCCTCCTCGTCTAAGGTATATTTTTCGGTCCATTTTAAGTTTTGAAGTTGTTCGTCACTTCCTGTTGAAAGAACTTGTTCAGGCCCAACCAAGGTATTATACAGAGTAGAATTCCTTTAAAACCCCTTGTGTTTTTAAAATTCTTGGTTTAATTGTTTAATTTAATAACTATACATTGATTGGTAGCACCCCTTTCTGTTTTTTCAGTTTTTCTGTTCAAGAATTAAAATGTTGGATTGCAATAAATATTTTGGACAGAATTTGAATATGTTGTAGAGAATATTTACTAGTAAAAAGTATTTTTACAAGTAAAAAGTATTTTTACTAGAGAATTTTGAGTGGACGAAGAGTATTGTTATTCATTGTAGCCTATATTGTAGCCATATTTAGCCTATAAATTAGAATATTGTAGCCTTAGACATGCAAAAAGAAATATATTGTAATTTCAAATTTCAAAAAAAGTAAAGTTCCTAATAGCCTATAGTCCCCCCCCCCAAGAAAAAAATCAATAGCGAGGAATATGATGGGCTACCTCGCCTTTTTTTTCCTCTGTGCCGGTAGGCATGTGAAAGTAGTATCTTAAACTACACAGAGAATCATTGTAGCTATTACCCTCCACCACCACCACCACCAAACGCGACTGATAAAGGCGTGCACTACAATATTATTCCACTTAATCAAGAGTGATCATAAACCAGTTACGAAATACCACCACCAACAACCCCCCACCCCTAAAGAAAATTCATTTTATATTCATCAGGAGGCTTAATGTAGGATCTTTGCAATTAAAACAACCCTCTGATGTATCTATCCCTCCTCCACTTACAAAATGACGCATCGTCCCAGCTTCAGGGTAGCTGATGTGCACTTATAAATCGGTGTGTATACTTTAATGAAATATAATGTAAATCGGTTTGTTTCTTTTTTAATTAAAAAAAAATTCTTAACATTTTTCTACAATAAGAAGGAAGATATTACGCAGCGCTTCAATTATTCTGGCTCAGACTAAATGAAATGAGATGAGAGATATATTTCAACACCCACTCTGTCCTTTTCCATATTTATCTGAAGGCTCTGGGAGTTTATAGTTTAGGAAAAATACCTCATTTTAGGGCTTTTCAGAATCATTGAAAGCTATTGATCTAGCTATTACTGAAAATAAAGGCTTAAGAAATTGCATAAAGACAAGTCTACACCTGTTTTAATCTTTTGAAAACAATAAATTTTTCCGTAAGTTTCGTTTAAGTCTTATTTTCTTTTACTCTGGGTTTTGAGCATAATGGATAAACACATAATCATATATAATTATTTAATATATCAGAAACTGAGCGGATTGATAACTTTTGCAGGCAAATTTTGCTGAGTTCTGTTTCATTTTGCATATCAAATTAGTTAGTCTTTATTTGGAATTTGGCTTCCAAATGCGTTAAAAGAAAATTATTCCGGAGAAAATGTATCCCAAAATATTTTTCATGGCCCCATCCACAACTGCTATTCTTTTGCCCCCCCCCCCCTCCCTGGAAAATTTTCCATGGGCACCCCTACTGTCAATTTGACTGAGGTTGGAGAGTAAGTAAATCTGCAAATTATTATGTAATGAACATTAATTGTTCTCCCTAACCGTCAACTGAAAACTAGTTTTACCTTCCAGATCATGTTTCTCCAACACCTCTTTTTCCACAGTTCCCTTGAGCTAGTTACCACGGTAATAAGGATGCTTCTATTGGGTTTGATTTCTCCGCTGCACCCTTTTTTTTCACAGCGCTTAAAAGCCATTTACGGTAAGTTCCACAAATCGTTTAAAATTTCTAGAAATTTTTGTTACGAAGAAGTTTGTTATGTAGAAGTTTTTCGCCTACCTTGGGAGCTTACTTACTTATGATAACAACCAACTCAAAGACATCAAGAGACGCCTGACACTTGCAAACTCCAGTTTTAAAGCTCTGATGCCATTTGGAGGAATAAGAACTTAACAACAACTCTCAAAACGAGACTCTTCTATTCCCTCATTATTCCGATCGCCATCTATGCCTGTGAATCTTGGACGCTTAAAACAGACGATCAACGCCGGCTAGCTGCCTTTAAAACCAAATCCCTACGACGCATCGCTGGTATCACCTTCCATGACAGAATCTCCAACTCCAAGCTTCTCCATAATCTGAAAGTCAAATTTACAATACTGGACAAAATAAAACTACAACAACTCAAATGGCTTGGACATACACAACGCATGGCTAGCACTCGTCTCCCGAAGATAACCTTCGATGAACAAGTACACGGTTCTCGACCCAGAGGTCGCCCTCCGAAGAGATGGAAAGAAAACTTTTCACCTTACAACCTGCCACAACTCTGCCGCCTGGCCGACAACAGAAGTACCTACAGGAGGCACATCAATGAACTGGTTAAAGAAGAGGCCCCAAAACAACCTCCAAGGACGGATGGGACATAAGTCAATTAAGTCAACTCTGAATGTACAAATTTTCACGAGCTAAGTGAACCTGAGGTGTTATTTGAATCTAAACAAAGTGATAATATATCTGTGTCCTCCACAACGATGCTATATCAAAGGATATATAACAAAGATGCTATAACAAAGGAATGCTATATCTTAAACATGGTTAAACACGCTCTTATTACGCAACTTACCGCCCTTTTAAAAGTTCTAGCCTTCTTACTTTTTGTTCGCATTAGCATTATTTTATTTAAATCGTTTTTGAAATTTATGTTTACTATGGGCCAATGATCATGCTATTCTAAATTGAAGCTATAATTGCAACAATGGATATAAGGATTAGGTAGGTATGGGTTCTGTATCAATGGGAACTTGTGAATTTATCAGTCAATTAGGAGCAAGCTGAGATTTTACGCCGAAACTGCAGTAATACAGTCTTCAGTCTCCGATGCAGTATTCAGGACACTAGAGGTCACTAACACGCTAAAATGACTCCTTGGTTGTAGTATTTACATGACTTAATCTTGCAAAAAGAACTTTAAGGGACTTGAGAGCTGTTATAGTGACTTTCGGGGACATTCTCCTATTTTAGGGACTATAGGGTCAAAGTAGATTACTACTACTAGTAACAACAACACAACGTAGCATATAGCCGCCTGAGGCCAACACAGCTAAGCACGCTCATCTTCAATCCGAATCTATTCAAAGCCCCACTCTTTACACACTCCCGGGAAGTTCCAATTTCCCTCAAATCTTTTTTTATGATCCATTTTTCGGAGCGCCCATGCTTCAGAACCATATTTGACCACAGTCATCACTGTAGCTTTCTTATTCTAATCTTGGTTTGCAGACTTATCCCCCTATTCTCACAAACTTTTTTCAACTGTGAAAAAAACACCTTAAGCCTTGGTTATTCTACTTTTAACATCTTCACAGCTCCCACCATCTTTACTAATTATAGCACCAAGGTAAGTGAAGCCACCTTAGCGACTTAAGTCCTCTTAAGATTAATTTTCAAACCTATTCTAACACACTGAACTCCCAAAACCTCTAAAAGTTTATTCATTTTACCAATATTTTCATCTAGAATCCTTAAATCATTATCATAGCTAAAGTCTAGGGGACTTTTAATTCCCCATTTGATTCCGTGCTCTCACATTACCTTTGCTGTGCTCCTTATGACAAAATCCATCAGAATGATCCGTGTAAATGGAGATAGAAAGCAACCTTGCTCAACTCCAGATTTAATACGAAACCAGCTACTAACCTCATTTCCTATCTTAAACGCAGTGTTATTCTCGTACATAGCACTAATCACTTTAATCTATTTGTCTGGTATACCCTACAAGGATAAGACCCTTCGCTAAAGCTCTTCTATCGACAGAATCGAACGCTTGCTCATCATCTATAGAACTACGAACTAAAGGTGTGTGATAACTATGGCACTTCTCAAGTATTAACCTAAGAGTGAAAATTATGGCCGACACATCCTCTATACTTTCTAAAATCAAACAGCTTTTTTCTTATAAATTTGTCTAGAACATCTCTCAGTCTAAAAAACGTCATGTTACTAAGTAATTTGCTACCTAGAGACCAGACAAACGCCTCAATAGTTCCCACACTCACTAAGGAAGGCACCAGGACATCGACACGTCAGGGCCACTACCGTCAAGACATCGACAAAATCCGTCATAACATCGACAAAGAATTCGTCAGAACATCGGCACGTCAGGACATCGACAGTCATAACATCGACACTTCAGGACAACAACAGTCACAATCGCTACCCGTCAGAACATCAACAGTCACAATCACTACCCGTCAGAATGTCGACGGTCATAACAACGACACGTCAGTTCATCGACAGTCACAATCGCTACCCGTCAGAACGTCGACACATCATAACATCAAAATTTTATTTCGTAACGAAAATCCGTCAGAACCACTAACCGTCAGAACGTCGACAGTCATAACATCGACACGTCATAACATCTAAAATTTAAAAACTTTAGTTTTTTGGGGTTCAGGGGGGAAAAAGTACCTAGGTTAAATTAGGTCATGTATTTAATATATGCTATGCTTTACCCCCACCCCCCTGATGTGCAAATATATAGCCGAAATTTGTTTCTAAACTATTATATACTTATTACTATTATATTAACTTATAAATTGTTTTCATAACAAAGATCCGTCCGAACCACTAACCGCCAGAGCGTCGACAGTCATAACATTGACAAGTCACAACATCTAAAAAAAAAATCATAACAAAAATTTATCAGAACCACAAACCGTCAAAACTTAGACAGTCACAACAACGACACGTCATTACATCTAAAAAAAAATGTTTGGTGCTATGAAGTGTCGATGTTATGACTGTCGACGTTCTGGCGGGTAGCGATTGTGACTGTCGATGAACTGACGTGTCGATGTTATGACTGTCGACGTTCTGACAGGTAACGATTTTGACTGTCGATGTTATTACTGTGGATGTTCTGACGGATTTTCCTTGTCAACAAAATGACTTTTAGTGCTTGTGACGGTTAGATGAAATGGTAGCATCCCCACTCACTTTTATCACCTTTCAAATACAGTGGTATAATTAAGGTTTTCCTGAAATTGCTAGGTACTTCCCCTTTTTCGACAAATAATATTCATAATTTTCAGTAAGTTATTTCTAACCTCAGAGCCATCATATTTAAGAAATTCATCTTGTATTATCTAATCATGTACCGGCTGACACAAATTCCCTTTTCTTCCTGTGATTTTCCCATTTGAATGAAGAATTGGGAAGCTAAGAAAAGCAAGCGTCTGTCATTTTGATATCCCATTTCCCCTTATAAGAATAATGGTTTTGAAGGTGTTCATCCGATTTTGTTTATTCTCTAAAATATACGAAGAATTCTCTGCTGAATTCTATGCAGAAGGAAAAAATCCTTCCTCTTCTTACAGACCTGGGCCAATTCGAGAACCTCAGTTCCACATCTACCTCCAATTATATTGCTTATCTTGTCAACTTTACTGGAAAAATTCCTGAATAGTCTATTGCCTGGCTTAATTTTATTTCCATTTAAGATCCAAAAAACGCATTTGACTTTGTTAATTACAATGTATTAGTTCAAAAACTTGTCACTGAATTCAATATTGATCTTTTCCTACTGAAAATTAAATTTAAAAAAAAAAAAATTTCATCTGAAAGAAAGGAGCAATATTAAAACTTAAAACGAATAGAAATTATTACGTATATAAAGGTTGTTGCCCCCTGCTCAACACCTCGCTCTTTATGCTAAAGTTCTTTAATACTTTTACAAAGCGTCTTATTGTTCTAATTATACGGCCCTTGTGTTTCAGGAGTCATTATGAAATAATTGGGACAAAATTCAAACTTTAGCATAAAGAGCGAGGTGTTGAGGAGGGGGCAACCCCCTTTATATACGAAATAATTTCTGTTCATTTCAGTGGCGGATCCAGAGGGGGGGGGCGCTCTCCCCCCCCCCCCCCCTCTAACGTAGTCTAAAGTAGTGTAATCTACTTAATTAACGCAAGTTTGCGTTAAATAAACTTGCCCCTAACGCAAGTTTATCGGATTAACCTATTTTGCCCCCCCCACCTGAAAAATTCTGGATCCACCCCTGGTTCGTTTTAAGTTTTATTGTTGCCCCTTACTTTCAGTTGAAAAAAAATTAATTTAATTTCTGATCGTTTTTTAAATAATGCCAGGAAATGTGGCCCTACCTACACGGAGAAACTCCCTACCCCACGGAAATATTCTCTAGACAATTCAATCCCGATAAAAACTTACCCGGGACAATGACTCTTAACCACTCTGCACGTAAAATTGAGACGGAAAAGAGAAAGCAAGACATATAAAAAGACCTGTCAAAGAATTCTAGCAAATTCCCCCAGTGTATAATTTCCCCTGACAATTTCACTCCGTGGAAACTTCCCTCCTCATGGAAAATTCCCTCGTGGAGAAATCCCTAGCAAAAAATGTGTCCCCCCCACCCGAAAATGTATGCCTACATCCCAACAACAAATACTGTGCGCAAACAATGGGCAAATTTTATAACTTAAAGACCTTTCCCTTGGGGCTGTGGGAGGGGGTCACGTTGTACACAAAGGCTTTTCAACTTATTGGGCCTTTCAACTATAATAAACAGAATGGCTATCTCAAAATTTTGATCGGTTTTTGGGAAAAAAGAGGCGGGGGAGGGGGTCTAGTTATCCACCAATTTTTTTGGTCACTTAAAAAGGGCACTATGACTTTTAATTTCCGTTAGAATGAGACCTCTCCCAATATTCTTGGAACACTGGGTCGACATGATCACCCCTGGGAAAAAAATAAAATAAATAAATACGCATCCCTGATCTTTCGTCTAACAAAAGATACTAAATTCCACATTTTTGCAGATAGGAGCTTGGAACTTACAAAGTAGGGTTCTCTGATACACTGAATCTGATGGTGCGATTCTCATTGAGATCATTTGACTTTTAAGGGGTTGTTTCCTCCTTTTTTTGAAAAGCATGAAATTTTTCTCAGGCTTGTAACATTTGATAGATAAGACTAAACTTAAAGAGATCTATATATTTGAAATCAGCATAAAAAGCCAATTTTTTTTTATATATCTATTGGTATCATAACTCTGTTTTTTAGAGTTTCGGTTACTATTGAGCCGGGTCGCTCCTTACTTATTGTTTGGAAATTGGTTGCTTCTTTCATATCAAATAGATCACAATCAGTCAAATACCATATTCATTATTCCAACTCCCTCCCTGTTCCCAATGGAGTACCCCAACGAACTCTCCGAGTTCCACTTCATAGTCTCGCTGATGAATCTCCCGACGAATTGAAATTTATTGATGAGCTGACGGTTGTTGAAACCTTTTAAAGAAATTTAATCTACATTAACAATCTACATCTACATTAACAAGATGCCGTGGAATAAGAGAAATCCTTCAAAATCCACGATAATGCCAATATATTTCCTTGAAACTCCACCTCCTTTTCTTCATCATATACCTCCTGGAATTTCTGCGTAGTCCCTGAAATTAGTCTGTATCAAAATTTCATCTAATCTAAAATTGGATATCCATAACAACAATATTATTCATAAAGCTAAAGCACCTATCTCCTTTTTAAAACTCCTGAATAAGGTGTTTATTCAGGTGTTTAAGGGGTTTATTCCTGCCTTATTCCAAACTAATTCTTATGTTTGTGCTCAGGCATAATCCTCACCAATGTAATACCAGGTACATGATCTAATTGCATTGTGCAAAAGAAAGCAGGACCAGTTTACATTTTAAGACATAATAAATTTTTCCGAAATTTTGGTTTAATTGTAATTTTCTTTTAATTCTAGGTTTGGGGCGTAACGGATAATGAACACATAATAATACATAGAAATTAAACATGTTATGGATTAAATCCTTGCCGTTCAAAACTTTGCTGAGTTCTGTTTCATTTCGCAGGTCAAATTAGTTAGTCTTTCTATTTGGAATTTTGTCTCTATATGTCTTAAAAAAACTTATTCCTGAGAAAATATATCCTAAAATGTTTCCTCCTTCCCCCATCAACAACTGCTATTCCTTTTTCTGCATCCCCCCCCCCCGCAGCAGAAAATTTCCTACGAGCACCCATAATGTGAGTCAATGTGAAACCTGAGTCAATGTGGCTCAGGTTTGAGAGTTCTTCAATGTAAAAATTATTCTGCAATGAATAGTAACCGTTCCCTCTGTCAACTGAAAACCAGGTTCACCTTCCTGGTCGTGTTTCTCTTACACCTGTTTTTCCAAAGTTCCCTTGTGCTCGTTACTATCGTAATAAGGATGTTTCGACTGGAGTTGATTCCTCAGCTGCAATATTTTTCTTTGTCACCCATTAGCCATTTAGGGTTAAATTTCCCAAATCATTTAAAATTTTCTATAAACCGTGTTACTAACGCTGAAAGTCCAAATTTTCACAGATGTTTTCCAGAGAAATTGCCTACGGATTGTTTTGCGTACCCGACTGACCGTATTTCAAATAGTAAGCTCTATGAAATTGTGGTTCAATCCCACTTTCTAAGCCTAAAAGGACAGCTAAGTTGAGATGGCTAGGGCGCGTTCTATGGATGAAGGATGACATATTGCCAAAGATTGTGCTTTTTTCCAACCATCTAGGGCTAAACGGAAAGCAGATAGTCCGCAGTTGGAATGGGAGGATGTCAAAAAGATGTCTCGGAAAGGTGTAGATGGAAGCTTTGAACTTCTTGGGATTGAAGAGAAGCGTGCACAGTTGTGTTGGCGTCAGGCGGCTTGATGCTGCGGTAAGTTTTTAGTAGTAGTAGTCTAAGTAGACACTATAAGATGGCGATTTTTAATTTTAACATAAATAACAGCACTCCTGTATACCCTAGTTTCTTGTATTGATCCTGTCAATCCTCAATTTACAGTGTCATAATTATTAAGAATAGCTGTCTTACCATCACGTAAATACTATGTTAGCTTTCAGAGAATCTCAAGCCTACTACCTCCGACTCATTATATGTTCATGACTACAAATATTAGGTTACTACGGGGAGGCGAACCATAGTTGATAGACATAAGAAAAGGCTGTTCAGCCCCAAAACGCTTGCCAAAACAGACCAGGCCCAGAATAATTAGCCCTTAATCAAAACTCAGTCGAGGTTCAAGCTACAAAGGCCCATTATCTGCAACAGCAGACATACATTTCTCTGACACCCTTCAAAACCTGTCAATTTTGAAATAAGAATCATCCATTCCTCATATTTTTCAAACCTGTGTGATTGTTTTCATGGAGTTGTACCGTTGAAAACATCATCATAATTCGTTAAATGTATTAAGAATGTAAGTCCTAAAAAACTATTGTTTTTAACTGAATTCAAGATAAACCCTATCCTTCTAATAAACTTGATTTCTATGAGCTGTGAATTGTTTTTGGGCTTGATATTTTCCTCATAGTATATCGAGCATAGATGCCGGTGTCCATATCATAGATCTTACTATTTCCCCATGAGTCTTATTATTCTGTTATCAATTCATAAATAAAAAAGCGAAGCAAAGTTGCGAAACGGATCCGTTGTTGTTTTAATTATTATGCATTCAACACCTGGTGGGTTTTTCTGTTAGCTGATTATTGATTCCTCGCTTAATTTCATAAAATTTGCAGCTAAGATTTTGTTTGGTCAGAGAAATTCTTGTGCTAAAACCTGACAATTTTTTTAAGAATCGTTTTTTTTTTTTTTTTTTGTCAGGAGCTGAGATCAGAAATTAATTATTACCCTAATTTTACCAATTCCACTTATGAAATTAAGTTCTTATTATCACATTCGATAAATGTGAAGTGTTACCAAACGCTGAAGTAGAGTTATCAGTTTTTTTGTCGACATTAGCGCCAGTTTCCACTGCCATATGCAATCGATACTCTTGGCTACCCATCAACATTTTCACTCTAAAAAAATCATCATTTTTTTCTCCTTCCGAAAAGCTTAATTATTATGGGCTATGGGTAATGACAACCTTTCTCTAATACTTTCAACTCAGTCCCGCCCGAAGTACACTTCAAAAGTAAAGTAAATACGCGTTAGTTATTCTCAAGAATATACGTTAAAGACCTTCAATTATCTAGTTTTGCAATCATAATAATAAACAAAATAGAAAAATAGCAAATGAAACTCCAATGAATAACAAGTGTGCAAGGGTCAAAAACACAAACCCCTTTCAGTTCTCCTCAATAAAGTTTTCAAAAACAAATGTGAGATTTACCTACACCAATTACCTTAATCTTGGTTACAAAACGTTCACAATTGGCAACAAATTTTCTTGAAATCTGCTTTAAAAGTGAATTGAAATTTGTCTGCCATTAAAACCAGTCTCCATTGTTAGTTCCCATTGCCTAGAAAACATTAAATAGTTATTATCACAATAAAACACAGATCCATATTTATGAGATTGACTTCATAAATATGTTGAAAACTAACATCAGTCATTTTCTCACTTAAAGTTTCTTTATTGTGTGTGGTTTACGAATGTAAATCAAAACAGTAGAAGATATCTTCACATTACATTTTTAAATTTTAAATACTTAGTCACCTGATTCAGTGAAATAAAAATGGCAATATCTCTAATTGGTTCTCTGTATTGAGTTCCTCTCTAATTAAAAGAAGAACAAAAGAGGACACTAAAGTACTTCTCGTGTTCAGTGATTTTTCTGTTCAAGGTGGAGGTTGAGTGGGGTTTTAATTTCCTTGTGAAAGGTTTTCCACAATGGCTGTTCCAATTGTTCGTTTCTTAATTTGATCCGACAGCATTTTTGAAGGTTTCAGGCTCATTTCCAAAATTTAGATGAATTCCTTTTCAAAATAACAGTTTACTCTTAAAACTAACTTTAAAAATTGTCACCATTCCTGAATCAGCAAAAAATCGTGTTTTTTTTTTTATTCGACAGTTTTTTTCAATACATTTTTCAACTATTGGTTACTATGGATCCTCGACTATTCATTACTACGTTCCAGCTATTGTTGCAATTAAATAAAAAAACTAGTTTTTTCAACTGAAAGTAAGAAACAACATTAAAACTTAAAACGAACAGAAATTATTACGTATATTAAGGGGGTTCGCCTTCTCGTCAATACATCGCTGTTTATGTTAGAGTTCAAATTTTGTTCCAATTCCTTAAGAATCACCCCTTAATCACAAAGGCCGTTTAATTAGAATAAATATCTCTTTTGAAAGCACTAAAAAAACACTTTAGCGAAGAGAGTGAGGTATTGAAAAGGGGGTGAACCCCCCTCATAGACGTAATAATTTCTTTTCGCTTTAAGTTTTAACGTTGGTCCTTACTTTCAGTTGAAAAAAACTTGTTTTTTTATTTAATTTCTGCTCGTTTTTTAAATAATGCTGGGAAATCCGGCGCCCCCTTCACGGGAAATTCCCTTCCCCCATGAAAAATTCCTCCATGAAAAATCCTCCCATGTAACTCCCTCCCCCTGACCCCCCAGCAGAAAAAAATCCCCCTGAAAAAGTCAGTATAATTCCCCATAACCAGTAGCGTATCCAGGGGGGGAGAAAGGCCCGGGCCCCCCCCGAAATTTCTTTTCTTCTTTTTTTTTTAAGTGCCAATTTTTTAAGTTACGAAATATTCACGCTTTTAAGTTATTTGCAACACCCGTTCTTTTTTTCATTTCTTGTTAAATGGCTATCCATTCCTCCAGCAAGCTTATATCATTATTTTATCATCAAACGTGCAATCGCCTCCTGTAATCAAACAAGATGTCCAGAAATTTTTCTCACTATTTAACCCCCGAAGCTATAAGCACTAGCTTCTCTGCATTGAATGAATTGTGATAAGGAATTGGACTAAGAGGCAATAGTTCATTCAAAGTTTCTAACGCTGCTATAATTCCAGTGTAAGCTAAGCATTGAAACGGAAAGGTCACATGAGAGGAAAGAAAGAAAATTACCTTAAATCACATTTCCAGCGAGATAAGGTGGTATTGAGCCTCCTGTAGAAATCTTGCTGG
>JAQQPU010005566.1:29366-46628 GCA_029168905.1 Artemia sp. Kazakhstan ARC1039
TCTTGGACATGGATGTTAGGAACTAGGGCTAGAAAAAATATCCTACAGAAAACATAGTTACATCAATCTAAAACAAAGGTTTATTAATCTAAATCACGGTTGCAGTGGCAGCTGCAACCCAGTAAAGAGCAAACCACGGTCCATAGTAACCAAAAGTTAAAAAACGCGAACGCGTTTAGAAAAAAAAAAACTGCCTTGTGAAAACAAATTTCCATCTGACACTGATTCAGGAATGGTAACTATCATTTCAGTTTGTATTAAAAATAAAAGTTTATTGGGAAAAGAAATTTATGGTTATTTTGAAAAAAAAAGCCTGAAATCACTCAAAAATGGCGTCAGATCAAAATGAAAAGTGTACCATTGGAATCAGCATAGTTGAAAACCTTATTCAGGGAAATTACAGTCCCCAACTTTGAAAAACAAGAAAAATCACTTTTTTGTATGGGTAGCACTGATCTTTTTTCCAGGGCTAGCGGTTTACCATAACATCATAGAGAGATGCTTAATGACTCATTAGAAAGCTGTTTCTCACATTTACGTGCTTTTTATAAATTCCACCATCTGCATGTGCCATATGGCACATTATGTGCCATTTCTCAAGGGATGGGGCTAGCAGGCTACAAAAACATTGTGGACAGATTTTAATAGCTCACATTAAAGCTATTTCTCATATCTACGTTTATTTATGAATTCCACCACCTGCAACTGTCAAAAGGCACTAAAAATGGCACTATTGATGCCATGTCTTAAGTGGGAAAGCTAGAGGCTAGTGGGCTGCCAGAACTTCTTAGAGAGATGTTTAATGGTTGATTTGAAAGCTACTGCTCATGTCTACATGAATTTAATCAGTTTTGCCATGCGTAAGTGCCAAATAGCACAAATACTGGCACCAATTGTGCTACTTCTTAAGTTGAAAAACTTCAAAGTATAAAATGGTACCATTGTAATAATTATGATCCAAAACTCTTAATTGGAGATTTACAAGGAACCCTTACTGTATACTCCACCTCCCAAACCCCTCAGTAAGTCTCATTAGTCTGTTGGAAGAATTCACTATGAGCTCTTTAAGATGGTCAGAACCAAAAGTTCAAAACATGAATGATGAATTGTTGAAAATTTGGTGTTCTTATATGGCATAAAAAATATTGTATCCTAGGAAGTATTTTCAGTGCTAATTGCTAAACATCTAAATGTGGCCTACTTTCTCCATATTCTCTAGGGAGTGTTTTCTGCTATTCATCAACTGTTTTGGAGAATAGCGGAAATATACTGGTCTTTGATTTAAGGGGAAAATGCAAGTTTTTGATAAGCTGAGTAGGGAAAGAAAAATGGAAAAACTATTTATATAAAAAAAAAACAATAAAAAAGGTAGGATGGTAGATAGGATGCAAAGTGGTTACAGCTTCTCTTCATAAGTGTTTAAAATTGAATTCGCGCCAAAAACAATTATTATATTTGGAAGAAACCTAAAAAATAGGCATTGAGTGGTATGTTCACATGAATCATAGGTCATGTTTGTAAATATTTTCAACTAAAACTAAGAAAAAGCAGTAAAACTTAAAACGAGCATACATTATTCTGTATAAATAAAAAAGATCATGGCAGCATTGTTTCTGCAATAATTTTAATCAAAAACAAACAGAGATTAATTTGAAAAAACAAAGTTTTTCCAAGGGAAGTAAAGAGCAAAGTTGAAACTTAAAACGGACAAAAATTATTACTTTCAGCCAATTTAATATATTTATATTAATTTAACTAGTATAAATAAACCAACTAATTATGTTTCCCTATGCTTTTATGATTATAGAAAACTAGTGCTTTACTGAAAACACAAAATAATATAGGAGTTTTGGTACAGTTAAAGCAAACCAATTAAGGACACTTTTTATAGAATCAAAATATTATCAATCCCTTTTAGGATCAATCCCTTTTAAGATAAAGCAACAATCCATTTTAAGATTGTCTTTACTTTTTTACATTTAATTTGGTATTACTTCTGCACAATGGCTCAGTTCAATGACTGGCTCTCGTTTTGGTTCTTAAAAGGACATGTCATGATTAGTTTGTACAGAAGTTCAAAGTAAGGCCGTCTTGATAGTATTAGGACTATAGACTAGCTTTAGAATTTGTATCATAGCTTGAAATTCACTTGTGTATAGAGAGAAATAATCGGATTTCCAGAGTTTGTATTATGTCTTATTTGATATTCATTTCAAGTGATACTAAAGCATATTTCTTACAATTTAAGACTGTATATTACCCACTATTGGTATTATAGCTGGTGAGAACAAAATGCCGCTTGATAAATCAATCCAATATTTCTGTATGCTGTTCAATTACTTAGCAGTAATTAAAAAATATTTAGTTTTACGCTTATGCTTTTAAGATAATTTTAATCGTATACTGAATGTTACTAATGTCACAACTGCTTTAAGACTATGAAAAGCTTTATAGATTTATGTAGTGTTGTCAGGCTACATACTCACTTATGACTCTTAAATCAATAATCCTGTTTTTTATACTTGACTTTTGTGTTTTCAGTAAAGCGCTAGTTTTCTATAATCATAAAAGCATAGAGAAACATAATTAGTTGGTTTATTTATAATAGTTATATTAGTATATATTAAATAGGCTCTGAAGTAATAATTTTTTAAGTTTTAAGTTTTAATTTTGCTCTTTACTTCCCTTGGAAAAACTTTATTTTTTTAAAATTAATCTAAAATAAAAGCCTATTAAAAACTGGAAGGCTACAGGAAAAAGCTACCTATGTTTAGCACAAAAAGATGAAACCACCTTTCAAAAAAGTTGTCCTGACAAGTTAATAAATGGTAAAATTCTAGACAAGCTACTTTTTGCTATCTAGAAAAGGGATTAGGTCAGGAAAATGAAACTTTAAGCATTGAAGCATTGTAACAGGGCAAAAAGATGTCCTGGGAAGGTATTGCCAAGCTATTATGTCAGCCGTCTTTTGATTTATAAGTTTTGTAAATTTGTCTACTTGACAGGTCTATTACCTATTGGAATTTTGACAAAACAACATTATACCTAATTTTTCAGTTTTATTTTACTCAGGTTTTAGTTTTGAAAATACAATTATGGTAATTGCCGAGATAGCTACCTCCGCATAAGGAAACATGTTAAGAAAACAATTCTTACATCATAATATGCAGAATAATCATAGTTAACATATTTTGCATGAAGCTAACCTTTATCTTCCCTTCTTTCAGTGTTTTACACTTTTCCTACCAAATTTCTGGAACAAAGCCATGGATTAAATAAGCATTTTTTTAGTTTTCAAACATGTGCTGAAACAAGTGCCATCTACAAAATTTGTTTAGACACCACTTTAGAAATCACAAGTGGTGTCAAAACAAAATAAAACCTGATCTACATATTTGCTGATCAAGGTTGCTAAAGTAATTGCAGTGGTGTCAACACACAATTAAGAACAAATGTTAAAGAAATGAATCATACAAATAAATATGAATAATTTTTTATCAAATATGATGAATCAAGATAATAAAGCAGAATTTTGATTAAAGGGAATTAATTTAAAGATTATTTGTAATAATAAAATAGTAAGATAGAATTTAGTTTGACCCTTGGTTGGTGCCAAGTGAAGTTTCAGCTGACTGATGAATGTCAGGTTTGTACATCTCAGCCACCAAAAGCAATAAATGGTGTAATCTTGCACCTTAATTTGGGAATACAGTCTTCCAGTAAAACTTGGCTAGATAGCTTGGCATGTGCTCCCCTGATCTCCTACTCATTGGGATACTTTCAATGTTTTCTGTGTGAGCACCAGTCACAGGATCCACAAAATTGTTCACTATGATTCACTGTCAGGTGCTGAAATCATTGATTGTTCAATTTGTTATACACTCTCCAGTAATCCAAGATTATTGTTGTGCTGGGAAGAATCCATTTGCATATAATCTCAAGCAGTGCTTTTGCTGACCAATCTGGAACAGGAATAATAATGAATTTTCCTCAGACCCTCTCTATGTCTCCTAACACCCACTGCCCTTCAATGAAATATCCTCTGTTATATTTTTTTTCCAATTTCGGCTCTGTCAATTTCTACAATCATCCCTGGGCAACCCACTTTTTCACTGTACCGCCCAACAAAGCTTAAACAAAATTTATGACAAAAACTTTGCCAATCAGGGGCAGTGTGTTTAGTGATCCCAGTTTCATGTATCATAAATTCTTGTATTTTGCATCCTCTACCCACATCACAAAAAATCCACATCATCTCTGTTATCTGTATTAAAGGACGTTAAGTCTCTACACAAAGAGATTGTTGGTAATTGTATCTTTTCTAGACAACTCTAAAATTTTAATAAATAAAAGTTCAAATAGGAATAAAATCCATTTAATAGACAGTGTTTCACAAATAGTGATAGAAATTCACAAAAAATACCATATATTTTAGTCACATATGCAGTGACAATCCTCTGTAGTTTTGCTACTGATGATGGTCACTGCACATGTGACCAAAATATCTGGTATTTTTTGTGAATTTCTATCACTGCTTGAGAAACACAGTCTATTAAAAGGATTTTATCCCTATTTGAACTTTTATTTATTGTCATGTTATTTATTGGTAGTGTGGTCTCCAAAATTATCTGAAATTTTAATGCTCAGTTCTTCTTTTGGGACAGCAAAACAAATATTTGCTTTATCAAAATAACATTTATTTTTGTAATCTGGGCAAAAAATCCTTATTGGACAGAACATTTTGGTCAATAAAAAATTGCTATGTGTCCTCTTTGGTTGGATGTAGAACTCAAAAAGACATAACTTTATTGTCACACATACTACATAAATTTTTCACAACAGCATGATTCAGTTTATTGACTGCTTAATGTAATTTTAATTTCACCCTGTTTTTCTTTTAACAACAAATTGCTGAGCCACTTGCAGTGATTCTTGGAATGTCACTCACTTTCGAAGTGCTCCCAAGTGACTGGAAGCAGGCCAACATCAAGCCTATCTTGAAGAAAGGGAGAAAGGACCAAGCCAGTAATTATCGCCCCTATAAGTCTCACTTCTTTTGTATGCAAGGCCCTTGAAAGCATCATGAATGATGTACTCGTCTCTCACCTTGAAAGAAATCAATCACTTTCAAAAAATCAGCATGGTTTCCATAAAGGTTGCTCAATTAACACAAACCTCATTGAAACATATGACTTTGTGACCAGACTCTTGGGTGATGGTCTTCTGGTGGATGTCATATTGCTTGATCAATCAAAAGCCTTTGATAAAGTACAGCATCAACTTCTTCTCCTGAAAATGGAATCATACAGGGTACATGAGGATATTGTTGCCTGGATTGAAACCTTCCTTACTGGATGAACTCAGAGGGTAGTAGTTTGTGATGCCACCAGTAAAACTGCTTATTCAGATGAAATTCCTGTCATTAGTGGAGTCCCATGGGGGAAAATCTTGGGGCCCACATTGTTCAGAATATATATTAATGACTGTACAACTAACCTGAACAATCCACTGACACTATATACTGACAATTGCAAGCTCTAAGGACAGGCCCAAATTAACCCCAATCTCTCAAAATTGCAGGAAGACTTAGATCAACTATCTAGATGGTCCTCTGAGAGGGGTTTGCAGTTCAACGTGTCAACATGCAAAGTCCTGCATCTTGGACACAACAATCCTAGACAACCCTACCATATTGGAGATAACCTACTTGAAGCTGTAAGTGAGGAGAAGGACCTGGGGCTTATTGTTGATAACAAACTCAAGTTCCACAGCCACGCACAAGCCCAAGTTGCTAAAGCAATCTGAGCCCTAGGGCGTGTAAAACGAAAGTTTACCACCAGGATGCCATGTATGGTCAAGAAGCTGTACAAAACTATTGTATGACTACGCCTGAAATTTGGAACGAACATAGCATCTCCTCATTATAAAATGGACATTAAAGCACTTGAGACTGTTCAAAGGCAAGCCACAAAGCTCATACCAGCTTTGCAAGACAAGCCATATGAGGAGCACCTTGTACCCCTCAAACTACCCACCCTAGTCTATTGACAAAAGAGAGGAGACGCAGTTGCTACTTGCAAACTGCTAGAAAACAACCTCAAGTCAAGCTTTCTCCTCATCCCTTGCAAGTACAACAAGAGTTCACACTATGAAGCTGCAAGTCCCCCATTGTCATTGACATGAGTGCCAGACATTCTTCTCTGTACTTGCTGTCCCTTACTGGAACAGCCTTTCTGAAGCTACCATCCCATCCCAAACAATAGATGTGTTCAAGCAAAGAGTTGATCAAGACTAGGCCAGTGCAGATGTAGGCTAACCTGGGTTGCCAAACCTTAGTTATGTCACACCACCAGCAAGATGTCCCATGGGAGGCTCATCACCACCTTATCTTGCTCAACATGCAATTTAAGGTAATTTTTAAAGTAACACATAAGTAAGATATAATCTAGATGGTGGCAATGTTGTTTGTGTTGATGCCACTGCAGTTTGTAATATATTGGCATCTGAAAACAAATTTTGTAGATCCCATTTGTTTCAGCACAAGTTTGAGAACTGAATAAATACTCATTAAACACTTTTTTTCAGAAATTTGGTAGAAAAAGTGTAAAACACTGAAAGAGGTGAAGATAAAGGATAGCTACATGCATAAAGGAGTTAACTATGATTATTCTCCATATTATGAAATAAGAACTATTTTCTGAAAATAGATTAAGAACTATTTTCTTAAGAACTATTTTCCTTATGTGGAGGTAGCTATCTAAGCTATTACTGGAATCTCTGTTATTTTAGTATATTTACTGATTTTAATGCCATTTCAATGCTTTTTTCTAAATTTAGGAATTTTATTTGCCAAAACTTTAAACCTCATAAATTGGGATTGAGCAAAAGTCTAAAGCTGAAACCAGTTTTTTGTTATTCATTTACTTACAGGATCCTCAGTGCCTTTAGGAAAACAGTCCTGTTTCCCTAAAGGTTTTGCTAGGGTTTTTGTAAGATTTTGCTTCAACAAAGAAAAAAAATACTTTAATGGTCATCAAAGGTCAGTGCCCTCTAGAGGGAGAAGGAATAGAGGTAGGTACTTCAAAATACTTTCCTGTGACATATTTTAGTCTGTAGATCCATCCATTCTGATATAATCTAGATGGTATTTATGGTTTTTGTGTTGATGCTACTGCAGTTTGCATATAGTGGCATCTGTAAACAAATTTTGTAGATCCCATTTGTTTCAGCACAAGTTTGAAAACAGAATAAATACTCATCATATCCATTTTTTTCAGAAATTTGGTTGGAAAAATGTTTCCTTATGTGGAGGTAGCTATCTAGACTATTACTGGAATCTGTTATTTTAGTATATTTACTGATTTTAATGCCATATCAATGGGTTTTTTCTAAATTTATAAATGGTATTTGAAGAAATTTCAAACCTCATAAATTGGGATTGAGCAGAAGTCTGAAGCTGAAAACAGTTTCTTGTTCTCTTGTTTAAGCTGATTTATTTTGTAAAGTTTTGCTTCAACAAAGAAAAAAAAATTTAATGGTCATCAAAGGTCAGTGACCTTTAGAGGGAGAAGGAGTGGAGGTAAGTACTTCAAAACACTTTCCTGGGACACATTTTAGTCTGTAGATCCATCCCTGAAAGTTCTGTTATCCTAACATAGCCTAACTAATTTCTAAGATAACAAAACATAGCTTGTCTACAATTTTCCCTTATAATCTACCCATCAATTCACCAAAAAAAAAAAATTGTTACCCTTAATCAGTTATTTTGCCAACCAATTATTCTGAGAATATCTTGGTAAAATTCTAGTTTAGCTACTTTTTGCTATCTAGGAAAGGGATTGTTGTGAAAATGAAACTTTCAGAGATGGGTCTACAGACTAAAGTATGTCCCAGGAGGGTATTTTGAAGTACCTACCTCCACTTTCTTAAGAGGGCAGTGACCTTTGATAACCTTTAAAATTGTTTGTTATGAAAGTGAAACCTTGCAAAACATATCTTCTGCTTAAATGAAGGGTGCTTGTCTGTTATAGTGCTAACCTCAAATTCTTCATCTAAGTAGACCCTAAGTGGAATTGTTTTTTACCATGTATGAAATCCTTTTAGTTTGCTATCTGCATTGAAAGAGAATAGTGTCTAAACATAGATGTTAAAATGAAAATTTGACATTTCCTAAGGCTGAAGAAGAGGCAATTAGACTTTTCCAGGATAAGGGGCTGTTGGCCAAACCAAAACAGTGTCAATGGACACAAAATGGTTTTATACTCTTTTGATAAAAAGCCTTGTTAGAGGTGTGTGAAAAAAGCATGTCAGAAACAAGCTGGTTTGCATGTCAGTATGTGGTTTGCTCACAGCAGAATGCCATTTATTGCTGCAATTTGCTTCATTTATTTGTGGTTTTACAAATGATAATCTATGGCCTGTTGTGAACAAGAGCTACAAATTTCTATAATTTTGTTACTAAAGTTTTAAATTTTCATCATATTTTGTGATAGTTCATTAGGATTGAGCATCAGAGAAACAGGTTCAACTTAGATGAAGAATTTGAGGCTGATACTATAACCAACAAGTACCAAATGAAGTACATGGACTGTTTTCAGCTTCACAACTTTTCTCAATTCTAATTTATGAGGTTTCAAAGATGGGCAAATAGGTTACAATTCTTTAATTAAGAAAAAAACATGATATGGCTTAAAATTCAACTCAAATAACAGGAATTGCATTTTCAGAATTAAATCTAAAAAAAAAAGTTGATAGCATAACTGAAAATTAAGGTAACTTGTTGTTTTGTTGAAATTCTAATAGCCTAGTTCAAAATTTCTATCAAATAAATTTTTAAAAATTAGAAATCAGAAGAGGGTTAACATGAAAGTTTGGCAATACCTTCCCAGAGTACGTTTTGGGACCTAGATTCATTACTGAAAGTTTCATTCTACCTTAGCTACTTTTAATTATCTTGGAAAGGGATTAGGTTAGGAAAATGAAACTTCCAGGGATGGCTCTACAAGCAAAAGTATGTCATGGGAAGGTATTTGAAGTACCTACCTCTACTCCTTCCCCCTCTAAAAGGTCCTGACCTTTGATGACCTTTAAAAATCTGCATATTATAAAGGTGAAACCTTGCAAAATAGATTTTCTGTTTAAATGAAGTACAGCAAAATTGTTTGCAGCTTCACAAGTTTGCTCAATCCTAATTTATAACTTTTTAAAGATATGCAAATACATTTCCTAAATTTTGAAAAAAGCATTGATATGGGTTAAAATTCTACTCAAATAACAGGAATTGCAGGTCAATATATACCAAATCATATTATTGAGTTTCAAATAAAGTGAATAGCCTACACCATTCAATGCCTTTTTTTATGCTGATTATGAATATAAGCATTTCTATCGGAAATGAATTTCAGCCCCCTCCCATATAGGTTATACCTAACCTAACCCAACCTAACCCTGAATTGGCATATATTGGGGGGGGGGGGCTGAAATTCATTTCTGATAGAAATGCTTATTATATTTGTAATCAGCATAGGCCTAAAAAAAAGGCATCGAATGGTGTATTCACTTTAGTCCTAACTCAATAATATGATTTGGTAAATATAGACCAAATTACATTTTCAGAACTAAAGCAAAAAAAGAAACTAATAAGCATAACAGAAAATTAAGGTACAATGTTTTTTTGTCAAAATTTCATTAGGTATAGACCTGTTATGTAGGCAACATTCAGAACCCTCTAGAGGGAGAAGGAATGGAGATAGGTACTTCAAAATACTTTCCTGGGACATAGCCTGCTTTAGTGTGTGGACCAATCCCTGAAAGTTTCATTTTCCTAACCTAACCCCTTTCCAAGATAGCCAAAGGTAGAATTTTACCCTACCAGGATTTGTAGTCTTATTTATGTAGCCCTACTTTGCTTGAAAAAGAGATGACCTAGTTATACAGATCAACATTACATAGTATTGAACTCCAAAACTGTCTTCATGCCTCTGGTCTCCTGAATATTTTCCTCTCTTCCCATAATTTTACTCTTGTTCTTGTTCTATCTCGCCTATGTGCAAACGACAGATGGGGCTACACAACGAATCTATTGAGCAAATTTAGATATACCTTACTCAAACCAAAAATAAAAATTACAGCTTAACATCAAATTAAAACAATAGTATTAGAATAACCAGTAATTTCAATTTTTATATTCTAACGTCCTATTGAGCAGATAATCCAATCGGAGTCAATCATCCCTGGGAACTCCCGCGGTTGAAAAAAAAAATTGAAAAAAAAGTCCCGTCCCAAACAATGCCTAGAAATCCCTCAAATAAAAGTATTGTTTATGTCCCAAAAGTTGTGTCTACAGACAGGCCAGCTGAACGATTTCTCTAAGGAGATAACAGACCTGAATATTTAAAATGTCTTCATGCTATATACTACGAAATATCGGCGTGTAAGTCGCAACATCACGATAGCAATTAAAATGTGGTTTTGGGAAATGAAAAAGAGTTGCATTTGATAAAACTGAAGATTTGATCGGAAGATTTCGCTATAAATGGGGTGATATTGAATGACCCCATCATTGAACCTAAATACTGATAGCAATAAATCAACAAATCAGCTTTTATGGCAATTCTGAATATGTGTTTGCAGCGAGTTTGAAGCTACACATCTTAATTTATTACTATAACTACTCTGTTTATATATAGCTACTTTCCACTATCTTGGAAAATGGTTAGAAAAATTAAACTTTCAGGAATAGATCTACAGTTTGAAGAATTTTTAGGGAGACTCCCAAAGAGTCTCCAAAATCAATTAAAAATGGCAGTAAAAACTAAAAAAAGCCATTTGGTACCATAAAGGTACTATTTAGTACTATAAAAATACTATTAAGGTACTTTATAGTAGTCTAAAGGTAAGAGCGTAGCTACTAAATTTTTATTGGAAGGGCAAGAGGGGGTGCTATTGAAGTAGATGCCATTTAAGCAGTAGTGAAGAAAAGTGACTATTTAACAAACACGTTACTTGGTGAATTTAAAAACCTTACACAATACATCATAAATAATAAACACACATTATACAGTCATAAATATAAGTGATGGTGCTTGGCTTTTACTAAAATTGTCAGCAATGAGCTGCTACAGACGACACTAGTGTAGCGTAAACAAGTTTTTGGGTGGGCAAAGGTAAATGTCGTATACACTTGGCTTTTTTCAGCTAGATTCACGAATAATGCTGCAGTATATATCCCTTCCACTTCCGTCAACCCCCACTCTCACCACAGGATGCTCAATCTCATTCATTTTTTACAAAACTCTATTTTAATAGCCCTGAGTATCGCGTTATTCATTTGCTCGTAATTTTGAATGGATTTTGACTCTCTAAGATTTAATTTGTTGTACTAAACTTTTAATATACGGGATTTACTGAGATATTATTTATGATTTCATATTAAATTGATTTGGTTGTACCAATTTATATTAATAAATAGTATTGATATCAGCTGGTCACATAAAGCCAAACAAAAATCACAGGCAGCGCAATAGCGCTGTCTAAGTAAATATACACGATAAGTCAAAGTATTACCACAGATTGCGTAGCATTATATAGTGACATATTCTCCATATTTAAATAGCGACCACATTTCAAATTAAAAAAAATATTTGAAAAAGCTAAGGTTAGAATTATTAACTTATCCATTGTGCATTGTTTGACAAAGAATGCCACGAAAATCTTATTCATGGCATGATTGTGGCAGAAATCTTAAATTGACTAAAAATTTCCTGGGATGCCAATTTGAAGGGAAAATTATTTTCTAGGGGGGGGGGGGGCACACTGAATATCGTTTTTATGTCTATAATTCCCTTCATGAGCAAACCTTGTTCTCTTAGTGCTGCAAGATAAAACTGATAACGATAGAAATAAAAAAAGGGTTGGCACCGCTTATACGTGCACACAAAATTTCTGAATTGTGAGAAAAATATTAATATTTTGTTTAAATACACTTTATTCTATTGTCAACAGACATTTCGCACAACATGCTGATGCAGAGATAAATGTCCCACAAGTAGCACTGGTACATATAGGCAGTCCTACATTTGTTGGTTAGAATGCGAATCCAAAACATATGAAATAGGACGTCATCAGCGCTTATTAGGCATTTCAATGACAAATAAGAGAATCAGAGTTTCAATTGAATACTGGAAATAAAAATTAAATAATTAAAAGATTCTTGGAGTGAATATCCCTCTACCAAATTCCATAACCAAACTACAACTGATTTGACCTATCTAGTTGTAGCACGAGTATCACTATAAAAAGCACTAAGTCCTATTTTCTTTTTCAATGATTTCTTTTTCATTCACAAAATTGTATTCACTGTATATCTACCTTTTCATTCTTCAATGATTCCATTTCTGTCGTATTTGCAGATGTAAAGGGTGCATCCATTTCCACCTTTGAAAGTTTTAAAACAAGAGAACTCGTTTAAAATGAAACATTTTAAATTCTTAAAACAAGCAACAGTTTTAAAGCTACTTAATAAATTATAGATTGTTTCAAATTATTTGGAAGGCGGGGAAGAGGTAACTGCCCCCCTCCCTAAGTGACTTCACTGAATAAAGGTAAATATGTACTATAAAAATGATCTGTTTGTGTTGATGCTTGAATTATGTAGGTTTATCTTAGTTTTGACAAGATTTTGGAAGAAACTAAATTTTAGATGGGGTGGGGGGCGAACAGAGGTTGGTTAGAAAGGGCAAACCGAGATCTGTGAGGGCTAGTTGCCCCCCCCCCCCAGCTCCATACTAAATTACACCCCTGGTCCCTAAATCCCCTCCTTCCCTTCTATATAATGGAGATTATTGCGCATTACTGCTTATTCTTGCCAAACGTTTGATTCTATATTACTGTCATAAGCATACATATGTGCTTACCTAAAGAAATTTCAACTTTTACCCTTGTTAATTGTACAGCTCATTATTTATCTCCGTAATATATAAACATTTTGGCCACCATGTGACGCATACTCAGGTATATTAAAAACCGGTCTGTCTAGTCTGACGTAAATAGCAATTAACTAATCCATTTTTGGTATTCCAATACTTATGTTAGGCCATAATTTGATTAATCAATATATCGATATATCGATATTTTTATCGATACTTGGGATTAATTTTTTGCTATCTCATAGATTTGCCTAAGTTTAGTAACGCAAATGGCAAATAAAGGGTATTTTGTATAAATTTTTTTTTCAAAATCCAAATAATATAATATCAAACAATAAAAACAAGCTTTGATTACTTAAATAAATATAATAAAAACCCAGATTTGGAATTATTCGGGTTCAGGAAGACAAAAACAAACTGCTGGCAATTCAAAAACATGAGCATGTCGGTTCCGCCGTTCAGTGATTATCTGACCAGCCTTGGTAAACTCTCTTTCAGAAGGGACACAGGTAGCGGACATAGACATGAATTTCATTGCAACTTCGTACATCAAGGAGGCACACTTGTGCCTCTATAAAGAGGCGACCCACCACAATGTTAAGCGATTTCAGGTCCTAGAGGTCGCAGAGAGACGGCGGTAATTGCATTTTGTAGCCCAAGCTCAAACTAAGAAACTTGCAAAATTTCATCCTCCTCCAACTTTATCTTCATGGGGTAAACTGGGCCGGAAGTTTCGACCCTCCCACCACAGCCCCCCTCTAACGTTGTCCGATTGGGCTGAAATTTAGAAGTTAAGCTTTCCTAGGGCCCGGGAGCTTATCCTCGAAATTTCAGCTCAATCCGATTACACCTTCCCTGTTTTCAAAAAACCAAATATAGCCACTTAAAATTCATCATCATTTCTTTTTTTTTCTTATCCACGCCTACAGGCCACAGTTGGCAACTGATCCGGGTGAATGAGGACTCATTCGAAGCAGAATACGACCTTTTAGGGCCTTTTGATATTTTCAGACCGAAAAAATTATCCCCCGAATTTACATTTACGAAAAACCTCGTTTTCCTATAATAGCTTATGTTAATTTTTCCCACCACAACCCCCCTTTAACGTTGTCTGAAGTTTTTATTGTTTAAAAAAAAGAGTTGTGAGAAAGTCAAACTTTAGCGTAAAGAGCGAGGCGTTGAGGAGGGCACAGCCCCTTTCATATACGGAATAATTTCTGTTCGTTTTAAGATTTAATGCCACTTCTTACTTTCAGTTTAAAAAACTTTTTTTTTTATTTAAAGGCTGCGAAAGCGGAGGGTTTGGGGGGCGGCAGCCCCCCAACTGTGCCTCCTAATCCCTGTACGTTTTAAGGTTCGACCTTGTAACTCAGCCTCTTTAACTCTTTAGAAAACGTAGTTTTTTTCAAATAATATGTTTTTGGGACCCCATAGCACGATACTTCCACCATTTGAGTGGAAAAGTTTCTCTTGGAAATGTTGGCTCCCTATTGAAAGTTTGCAGAGCCATTTTATATTCGGCAGCTGTCGAAGCATCTCCGGCATTGACTAAAAAATTATTAAATCAAAAATAGTTTTCGGAACAGTATAGGCATTTACGCTGCGATAAAAGTGACAGGAGAGAAGTAGGCAGAAGAGGGGTGAGAGAGTTGTCTGCAAGAGCCGTGGAACCCACTGGGCTTGCCCCTTAAATTGCGGGGACAAGGTAGGCAGCCTCCAACGCATCCCTTACTTCTCTCGTAAGTGAATTTCTGCTATTTATTTTGATTGAATTATTTCATTTGGATAATTAGAAGGCGTTTATTGGAAAGTGGGGGGACTTAAAAAAGCCCCCTTGCGGGCAAGTCATTGTTTTGTGACTTTACTTTAAGATCTAATTACGCTTAGAACTACGATGGCTGAAAGTGAAAAAATTATTTTGAATCCGTTACTGAATTGTGTAACGAGAGCACTAACAGATGGAATAAAAGTGGAGTGTATCGTAAAAGCGTGTGTTGCTTTCTATACACATGAAGATTTTATAAAGGCAAAGCGAATCCTTCATACTGAGTTGAATATTACGAATCGTCTTGTGACCTACTCTAAAGATGAAGACAATATCATTGAAATATGCAAAATTCTAGTTTCAGCTGCGACAAATAATGTGAGCATGCCAAAATTTGTCATCTTTAACCCCTGCTCGGTTCCGGTCATCGGAGATGCGGTGAATGCAACAGTTACTGCCAAAGTAAATGAACTCTCTCGGAAGCTTGATAATTTTTTGGCCACCCAGTCCACTCCAGCCACCAGTATTTTCACAAGCAGTCGTAGTGCACCTGAAACGTCCAAGCCCAGAAACTCTACCTATTCTGTCGTCTTGGAAAATCTCCCCAAGGAGCTCAATGGCCCAAATGACCGGAAAGCTTTCATAGACAGTTTCTGTGAAAATACAAATGACATTAGTGAACTTCGCAAATCTGCAAACAAATGGAAGCTAGTGGTCAGGTCGAAAGCTGCAGCAGCGAAAATCGTTGAGAAAGCGAAATCTTCCAAGCCCGATCTCAAAATTACTGTTCGAGAACCCCTGCACATAGCTGTGCTTCGAAATGTCCCTGAGGATATAAACTGTGAAGGACTAAAAAATCTAATCCCGAATAGTACGAAGACTGAACAGTGCGGAAAATCCCGTTCTTTCAAAGTGTATTTTAACACTCTTAGTGAGCTCCAACAATTTCTGAGTGTTTCGGTGATTATCGGCTACGAGCGTCTACCTGCTGATCCGTTTAAGTTCTTGCCAAGACGATGCTATAACTGTCACAAAATCGGTCATCTCGCTTCCCAGTGTACGGCTGAACCTGTATGCTCTAGATGTGCCTCAAGTGAACATCGTTCTACGCGAGATGAACCATGCAGACAGCCGACATTCTGCGTTGAATGCAAAATCGGCAGTCACACGTGTTACAGTGTAAAATGTCCCTCAAATAGTAATCCACAAAAGAAATGACATCTGAAGCTTATGCAGTTAAATGTTTATCGTGGAACATTAATGGCTCGTTCACGAATAAAATTCCGATCTTAGATGTTGTTTTTGAGCAAAATGAAGTTGTCTGTTTACAAGAACATTTCGTCACACGCCGCAGTAAAAGTATTCTTAGTTTTAATAGTTCAGTATCGGTCTATTCAGTTTCAGCGAAGCAGCTAAGTGGAAAAGGGCGACCCTCCGGTGGTATTGCCACTTTTGTTCGTTCGACTCTAAGATCTAGTGTATTTGAAGTCAATGATAATTTTCTGGCGATTCGTGTTGAGGGCTGTGTTTTTATTAATGTATATTTGCCTACAAATTACCATGATGAGCGTTCGGAGCGTGCTTTTACTTATTCTAGTGATAAACTCGGCCAGTGTATTAACCGTATTCGATCCTTAAGCCTTGAATGCATACTAGTTGGTGACATCAATTGCGACTTGAATGAGCCGCTCTTATCTAGGTCTTTACGTTCTACGTTGTTGCTTAGTATTTTTGGAGACCAGTTTGATCTCAAGTGCAAAGATTTAAATTTTACACATGTACACACCTCAATGTCCACATCAGATCTCGATCACGTCGTTGCGTCCGCAAATCTCAGGATTTCACATGTCAAGGTTGTGCTTGATTTTCAGCTGTCTGATCACTTACCAATACAGCTCTCAGCCGATATTCCTTGCCACAGCTCAGATACACAAACGCAAACAACTTCAAAAACACCTCCTAGGTCTCGCCGTGATTGGCGTAAAATTAACCCTGTTTTATTTCAAGAAGAAGCCGCCAGAGTCCTTAGTAAGATCCGTGTCCCTTTCCATCTTCTCTCTGGATTAAATGCTCTTTCAAGGGAGGAAACACAACTGTCAGTTGACTTTTATTGCGCAGAAATTGGCCATGCCCTTCGCTGTGCTGAAAAACCTGCCATCCCACTAAGTAGACCCCGTCATCATACCCTTCCAGGCTGGTCTGAAAATCAAGAGTTAGTGGATACCCATTCTAAGTCTAAATTTTGGCTTCAACTTTGGGTTTCTTGTGGACGACCCCGTTCGGGGGTAGTCAATTCAATCCGCCTGCTCACAAAAAGAAAATTCGCAAAGGAGCTAAAAGCTCACAGAAAAAAGATGATTGATATCGAATCTACACGGGCCAAAATTAATCCTTCTCTCCTTTGGCGTTTTCTTTTCTCTAAAAGCGATGAGTCTTTATCCGCATCTGCTATCCCTGATTCTGAATGGTACGCATATTATGGGTCAGAATTTTCGCCTCCTGACTCAGCCCTCAACGAAAGATCCGAAGCTGAGTTGGACGACTTCTTAGATAGTTGTCCTCGGAGTGATT